>JAPQNM010000037.1:5542265-5552265 GCA_029783475.1 Metacarcinus magister | reverse complement strand
ACACACAAGCACAACACAAGTCAATTAGTGAAACATACACACCCTAACCTAACCACCTCACCTTAACGTCAGCTGTCCACTGCGCTCCGAGAAGAGGCAATGGAAGGGAGGTACTGGGGGGTGAGGGGAGGCTTCTGCAATCCCAGTGGCGGTGAGGGGCGTGGGCTGCTGTGGGGTCCTTCTTCTCCTCCCGTAAGTGTCCGCTGTGGGCCAACTTGGAGGCAGCCTTGTGGATCAGGTCTCCGGAGCTCATTAGTTCAGGTACGAGTCTGGAATTGTGTACAAGGAATGAGGTGAGGTAGATAGATAGATAGATAGATAGATAGATAGATAGATAGATAGAAGATAGATAGAATAGACAATACTTTACTTATGCATACTGGCTAAAAAAATAATGCCAGGAATGAGGTGACGAAGATAGATAGATAGATAGATAGATAGATTAGATAAAACATTACTTATACATAATAACTAGAAAAAAATAACTATGTATATTCATTCATCTATTTATTTATCTTAAGTAAGGTTAGTTTGCTCACTCTCGGAACTTTTCAAAAATTTCTACAATGACGAGACAATTATCTTAAAATTTCTACAATGATCAGAAACTTTCATCTACTCACTTAACACAAGCTGACGCCGCAGCTGACCTAACCCTCGGGTCCTGGTCAGCAAGCAGGGGCACCAGGACAGCCGTCAGCACCCTGTGAGAGAACCTGTCAGCCGAGGGGAGGGGCACACACCCCCCCGGCATGGAGGAGTTGCCGCAGCTCTCCACGTGGTCGGTGAAGCTGAGTGGAAGGCCTGTAAGCAGTTCACAAAGCTCAACCTGAAACACAACAACAGATATTATGACACACACTGTACAAGATATTATGACACACACTGTACAAGAAGTTATGACACACACTGTACAAGGGTAAAACAACACACACTAAATAATACTGACACTGTACAAGACTATAAGAACAGAACAAACACCAATATAACGGAACATCAAGCTGAGAATTAATAAAATAATAAATAAATGAATAAACCAACTCAAACCATTTTTTTGGGGGCGGTACTATTTGACGACACATTTTTCACAATAGTTCCACATAATTTAATCTACCTCAATTAATCTATAAAAACACATCTCTTTCCACACCCACACACACACACACACACACAGCCTAAACCCACCTTGACTAGCCAGTAAGGATTTGCGGCAACATTGACTAGGTGTGGCAGGACCGAGAGGGTGACCGAGGCGTGGAGGGAGTGGAGCAGCTCATCCACACACAGACCCAACCCCGTGATGGCGCCACGCGACGTCACACTCGACTCGTGCCCAAGTAACTGGTGATAGGAAGGTTAGGGTAGTGTTCTGTAACCTCAGTGCAAAAGTAAATACAAAAAATAAAAAAACATTAAATAAAAAAGTCAGATAAAAAAATATTGTAAAATGGATTAATAAAGCATTTAGCAACACATAAGTATAAGTAAAACAATAAATAAAATAAATAAATAGATTCTCGGCACATTTCACCCTCAATTCCACTACCTCACCTTCACACTCACCTTACACAGGATATCAAGGAGGGAGGAGAAGGTGAGGCTAGGGCGGCCAAAGTCACTATACTGGCCACACCCATGCACCAGGCTGGCCCTTATGTACTGGCCGATCACCAGGGCAACGCTGGCACCAATCTGGGGGTCCGAGTGGCTGTGGAAGCGGAGAATGTCGTCCAAGTGTTGCTGCAGATCTGGAATGTAAGAAAAAAGAATGAAAATAATGAGTAGGTTTTGCAGATATATAAAAAAAAATATAAATAGAATGGATAGTTTTTGTGGATATATATAAAAGAATGAATAGGTTTTGTGGATATATAAAAAAGAATGAATAGGTTTTGTGGATATATAAAAAAGAATGGATAGGTTTTGTGGATATATATAAAAGAATATAAATAGAATGAATAGGTTTTGTGAATATATATATATATACAAAAAAAAGATCAATATACCCAAATGAACTTATATCAGATTCCGTATTTCCTTCTAACTTAAAAAAAAAAAAAAAACTGAACTTAACTAAACATAACTATACACCACACACACATACACACACACACACACTTACCCGGCTCACCTACAGCATCCACAAAGACCGGCAGTGCCAGTATAGAGGGCAGCACCATGCCAGCCAGACCCACACAGTTCAGAGCCAACACCTTGACACTGACCCTCACAGTCCGGTCTGGCACCAGTGACCCCAGATGACCCGACAGCAGGAAGGATGAGGTCAGGTAGCGGACTAGGTACTTGATGGGTAAATCTTCGTCCAGGAAAGAACCGATAGAACCATTGGCCTGTGAGAGAGAGAGAGAGAGAGAGAGAGAGAGAGAGAGAGAGAGAGAGAGAGAGAGAGAGAGAGAGAGAGAGAGAGAGAGATTAGAGAGATTAGATAAAATAAAAATAAAGAAAGTTCAAAGCAAAAAGGAAGTTGAGGGAGAGAGAAAGAGAGAGAGAGAGAGGAAAAAAAAAGTTCAGTGCAATAGTAAATAAAAAAACAAAACAAAAAAAACATTAAATAAAAAAAAATAAGAAAAAAAGATTGTAAAATAGATTAATAAAGCATTTAGCAACACACACACACACACACAAAAAAAAAAGTAATACAGGTGTGAGTGTTTGTGTGTGTGTGTGTGTGTGTGAGTGTGACGCCTTATCTTACCTTATCAAATGAGACTTGCTTGTCATCCATAGACTTGTTCTGAGCCAAGGCAGAGATGCGGGGCGGGTGTTTCCTCTTCTCCCGGCCTGCTCCGTGCTTCTCATTCTCTCCACTCAAGTTGATCTCACCTCGCCCAAACAGCAGGGACGTATCTATGGGGGGGGGAGGGGGGAAAGCATGTGTGTGTGTGTGTGTGTGTGTGGAGGGGAGGGGTGGGAAGCATAGGTGTGTAAATATATAGAATACATATCTAAACGCTAACATATTATTATTCAAACATTTCACACTTTACAATTATCATTTACTGTAATAATAGCAAATCTATTCAACACATATATAACTTCACACAGGAAAAAACACACAATAACCTAACCTAACCTAACCTAACTTAACCAAACACAAGACAAGATAAACTAACCTAACCTAACCTAACCTAACCTAACCTCACCTCACCCTTACCTGAGATCTGTCCAATTTCAATGCTAGAGTACAGATCATTCACATCTTCTAAACTCCCTTCCCCTCCACCACCTTCAGCAGACTCCTTCCCCTCACCACCACCTCCACCTCCACCACCACCATCACCACCTCCTTCCTCTCCTCCTCCATCTCCACCACCTTCCTCTTCCACCCTGGTACTCTCTTCTATATCAATCTTTCCGTCTGGGGTGTCCATATCCATGCTGACTCTCTCTCCTCCAGCACCAAAGTCCCCTATTGAACCTTCCTCCTCGTATAGTGATGCTGCCACGCTGACCTGACCTGTGTGGGAGGGAGGGAAGGGGTCAGTGAGGGGAAAGGGGAGTGGTGAGGAGAGGGAGGGAGGGAAGGGGTCAGTGAGGGGAAAGGGGAGTAGTGAGAGGAGGGAAGGGTGAGTTCATTTATAAGGGGAGAGGATGGTCATGATTTTTGGTGATTTAGAAATGGGAGAAAGAAAGGGGAGTGAAGAGGAAAGGGATGTTTATGTATGTATGTATGTATGTGTGTATGTATGTATGTATGTATGCATGTATGGATTATTTGTATGGTTTTAAGATGGGAAATTAACAGGGAAAAGGAGAATTTGTATGGGGAAACAATCTTATCATGATACTATATTAAGAGAATAGATAAATTTAGTGCAAAGAGAAAGTAAATATAAACTGATAGTGGTAATGATGAAACTACTACTACTACTACTACTACTACTACTCTACTACTACTACTACTACTACTACTACTACTACTACTACTACTACTACTACTACTTTCACAACACAACACAAACTTGCCTTTTCCTGCAAATTGAGAGAAGTGGCATGCAGGAAGGAGCAGCAGACAAAAATAACTATAACAAAAATATAGAAATCAAGAGACCACCTTCCATTGAGTTCTAAATGTCTAATCACCTTTAAAGACATGCAAATAGTGTACAGTGTTCCCTCCAATTTTGTGTGATATTAGTCCACAGTTTAGGCTGCAAAATTGGAAAATCGCAAAATTGGAATACCGCAAAGTTGGAGGGAGCACTGTATATATAGAGAGAGATGCATTGAGTATAAATTAATGAGAGGAATGAGTTAAGTCTGATCAATCACAACTTAAAATCAACAGAGAAAGAAAGAGATTAAGCATTCTCCATTTTGTTATATATATACACATACACACACACACACACACACACACACACACACACTCACTGGACACCCTTGAGGACAGTAGGCTGGTGCGAGGGTCAGCCTTGATCCTTGACCTGGTGATGCCCTCAGGTGTGGTGAGGGTCAGGAGCAGGGCCACGGGAGGCTGCTGGAGCAAGGCCTGAAACACACAACACAACGGGAGTGGAGGGGAATGAGGGGGAGTGAAGTGTAAGAAAGTGGATTGGAGTGAAGTGTAGTGGAGTGTATTGGAGTGAAGTGGAGGGGAGTGGAGTGAAGTGAAGTGAAGTGGAGTGGAGTGGAGTGAAGTGAAGTGAAGTGGAGTGGAGTGTAGTGAAGTGAAGTGAAGTGAAGTGTAGTGAAGTTAAGTAGATAATAAAACAATAGCTATTTCAAAACATGGGTTATAAGAATCATTGCCTGCTGCTGCTGTTGTTGTTGTTGTTGTTGTTGTTGTTGTTGTTGTTGTTGTTGTTGTTATTGTTATTGTTGTTATTATTGGAGTGTTGTTATATTTACCTGCAGTGTCTCTAGGCTGGCAGTGATGATGTTGTGGTCAGGGCTGGAGCTGTAGTGCAGACATAACTCATACACCTGAAAAAACAACACAAACAACAACAAAATAATGATAACAATAAAATATACTGAAATATAAACACAAGTAAAAGTTGAAATATATATATAAAGAAAGAAAAACGAGTAGGAGAAAAATGTACTTAAATATAAACATCAATCAAACTTCAAATATCTATATAAACAAAGAAAAAAAAGTGGGAAACAAAATATATACTTAAATATAAACATCAGTAAAGCTTTAAATATATATAAAAAACCAGTAATTTTAAACCCAAACTAGAGATTATTTTATGCTATACACTTATTCAAATATACACAACAAGGTATAGTTAACATAATCACTCATAAGGTAAGTATACAATTAAGTTAACATAATCATACCTAACCTAACTAATTAACAACACTGACAACCTAACTACCACCCCTAAACACTCCCACACACACACACACACACACCTGAATCAGCTGGTCATACGAGACAGTAAGTTCCGTCGAATGCAGATGTGACGTCGAGTGTCCGTGCTGGTCTGACGGCAGGTTAGGAGGACACAGGCGGCTGAGATGCGGCACCAGGGCTCTTAAACACAGCATACACCCCAGGACCTGACTAGTGGGTGCCTCATCTTGCACCGGTACTAGGGTGTGTAGTATAGTAGTGAGTAACCAGGAGAGGAACATAGGAGGCTTGCGGGAGTGACAGCAGAGAACTAGTAAGGAGGAAACAGCGGATCGTCTCACTGCGGAGGAGGAGTGACTTAGGTTCGGCAAGAAGGCTTTCAGAAGATTCTTGACTTCGTTGTCGTTGGTGAAGTGTCCGAGAGTTGGCATGATTTTCTCTAAGGCTGCTGCGAGGGTCTCCAGCAAGGGCTCCTCTGTGCGGCGGGCCATTCTTGTTACGTATGGGAGGAGGTTCTGTACGTATGCTCGGCCTTTCTGGGGTCTGCGGGAAGGTAGGGGAGGAGTGTAAAGTAAGGTTAGGTTAGGTTAGGTTAAGGAGTGTGAGGTTATGGGGTGGAGATAGATGGTAAGATATATGTGATGTTATGCTATTGGAGGTGTGAGAAGGACTGTGTGTGTGTGTGTGTGTGTGTGTGTGTGTGTGTGTGTGTGTGTGTGTGTGTAGTTATAGATGCAAACTTCATTTCTACCCATTACCATCATCAGAAATATCAATACAAAGTTAAATAAACATAACAAGTGACGTAACATTACCTTAACAGAACAGTGGAAGGGTTTAACGTAACACTACCTTAACAGAACAGTGCAAGGGTTGTGTCGTTACCTGATGTGGTGGCAGAGAGCAGCAAAACGCATCAAGGCAGCTCTCAGGCTCCTCACTGATCCATTCTTCTTGATCTCCTTGTACAGCTCCACTTGTATCTTGCCCAGCTGTGTTTCTGATAGACTCTGACACAACATCACAACATCACAACATTACACTCACATCAAGGGAGTATAGACATAGATTAGATATATAGATTATTTGATTTTTTTTTTTATGCGAATGTGAAAACTGGGTAAAAGTAATAAAATAAGTAAGAAATAGTAAGTAATAGTAATAGTAATAGTAAATAAAAGGTCTACATACAAGGTTTTAGTATGTATGTATGTATGTATGTAAGAATTGTGTGTGAATGAAGGCTGTGTGAAGAGACGTGTAGACTAAACTTTCTCGGCAAACAAAATGGTTCGTATAATAAATAAAAACAAAACGTATATGCAAATAAAATAAAAATACATATACATTAACTCACTTTTACACACTCACTTATACTCAAAAACTGATCAAACACAACAATACCTAATTAACATAAGCACCATCATCAAACACTCAACTTTACAAAACCTCACTCAACCTAACCCAACCCCAATTCAACCCTTAACCAGCCTCACCCTGATCACACGGTTCAGTGACTCGTTAGCGCTGGTCCGCACATCAGGGTCTGCATCGGCCGTCAGCAGCAATAGAGTCTCAATGCCCACTGAGAGCAGCTTCTGAATCTCTGTGGGTTTAGCTGTGACCAAGGCATCAGCTATCACTGAACATGTGGTGGCCTTCTCCTTGCTGCTTAGAGTCTGGTCCTTCTTACTGCTTGAAGGGAAGGGAAGGGAAGGGAAGGGAAGGTTAGTATGTGTAAAGTTTGGTTCTTCTTACTGCTTGAAGGGAAGGGAAGGGAAGGGGAAGGTTAGGTTAGGTTAATGTGTAAAGTTTGGTTCTTCTTACTGCTTAAAGGGAAGGGAAGGGAAGGTTAGGTTAATATGTATAAAGTTTGGTTCTTCTTACTGCTTAAAGGGAAGGGAAGGGAAGGGAAGGGAAGGTTAGGTTAGGTTAGGTTAGGGTAGGTTAGGGTAGGGTAGGTTAGGGTAGGTTAGGTTAGGTTAATATGTGTAAAGTTTGGTTCTTCTTACTGCTTGAAGGGAAGGGAAGGGAAGGGAAGGTTAGGTTGATATGTATAAAGTTTGAGTACTAGAAGGGAAGGAATAACAGGCATAAGGTTTAGGTGATAAGGATGATTGTTATGGGATGAAAGTCTGTGTGGTAACTTAAATTAACAGCAATTATACACAGCAGAGAGAGTACAGCACTAACCTAACAGCAATTAAACACAGCAGTGAGAGAACAGCACTAACCTAACAACAATTAAACAGCAGTGAGAGAACAGCACTAACCTAACAGCAATGAAACAGCAGCAGTGAGAGAACAACAATTAAACAGCAGTGACAATACATCACTAACACTAGATCACCTAAACACAGCACCAACACCACAGCATAACACAGCACAACCCCTTCTTCCCCTCACCTCAGCAGTCCTTGTCCTTGCTGTGAGAGTGAGGTTGCAAAGGAGGCCATGGTACGGTTGTGTTCCTGGGGCCGCTGCTCTGCCCCCGCCCCGCCCCCCCCAAAGGCTGAGGAGGGGGTGGTGGGGGTGTTGCCATTGCCTTGAGAGAGCTTCACGGCTTCAAAGGCTCGCACCAGCTTCTCCAAGGCAGCCATCTTGGATCCTGAAGCCTATTCCTGATGATGAAGTAAAAATATAAGTTTGTAAGTGAGGAAGTAAGTGATTTTATACTAACTTGTCCTTCTCTAGTGCGTGACATTCTCTCTCTCTCTCTCTCTCTCTCTCTCTCGCTCTCTCTCTCTCTCTCTCTCTCTCTCTCTCTCTCTCTCTCTCTCTGGAATCTGCATAAAAATAAGGATGCAAGGAAGATTGAAATAATATAAAGAGTAACAAGTAAGATGTCTCCCCAAGCATGAGATTTATAGTGTGAGGGAACAATGTTGATATAGATATGAAGTGGTAATACTATACACAGAGTACTCAACACAGCTGTCAAGGGTTGAAGGCGGTGCTCGTTATTATAGTCAAATATAGGTTATAATATGGCAATCACGGGAAAAAATCTAGGGTGAAATACTTAACTTTTGGGTAATGAATATGAAAAGCTTATATAACCGAACCTAACTGAACTAAAACGTACATAATAAAACCTAACACAACCTAATCTTACCATAACATAACATTACATAATTAACCTGACATTACATAACTTGAAGATGCTTTACCAGGTGAGTAATGGTGAGCACTGCCTTCAACCTTCACAGATGTGTTCAGTACAGTGTGTATAGTATGTACAACTTTTTATTTATATTGATATCGTCCGAGCAGTAGTTATGCAGAAATACTGAAAGGTTAACCACGAACTCCCAATTGTAAGGCACCTGTGGCGAAATGACTCCATGGTGTGGCGAATTGACCTGTGGCGGAATGACTTCATGGTGTGGCGAAATGGCATGTGGACGAAATCACTGGACACCATCCTGTCTGTCACACACACACACACACACACACAGCGTCTTGTGTTCTAATTTCAACAGCTCCACCCATGACTCACCTTTCAAGTCCCTTTGTATGGTTTAGGTTGAGTTAGAGGCGGTGTGAGGTGTTAGCAGGCGTGGTGGTCGTGTGTCTCCATCGTTGTTAGTATAATTTGATGTTTAATTACACACTGTATCTTGTGTTGTGTCTGCTAAACATAGTCTCTCCCTTTCCTGGAACTGTCACTAATTCCTTATATTTACTCATATTTAAGGTTATTTATAGTTTTCTGTTATGTATGTTAGTGAATTATGTGTTTTTATTTTGTTTTTAGTTGTTTTTGTTGTAATGTTTTGTGTTATTTTATAGATATTAGGTTTGTTTACAGTTTTTATTTATCCCTTGAAGTGAGATTGTTGGTTTAGATTATTTTACTTGTCAATATGGGTGACTCCGCCTTCCTTTCATATAATATATTTGTTGTTAATGTATATACATAGTCTGACATAATTAATTTTTATCAAGAATAATTATTAATATTATTTAAAGGGTCCACGAGTCTTAATAAAGAGAAAATCCTCATAATAACTCCTTTCACCCCATCCATATTTTTATTGTTACTGTATAATAATTAGTTTTAAATATTTTTTTTGCTTGTAATAATTATTAAAAATATTAAAAAGGTCTACAGCTGTTAAAAAAAAGAAAAATTTCCCAACAATGCATTTCCCTGTGGTATTATTTTCATTATTATTGCGTTTAAATAGCTTAATATAATACATCATCGTTAAATATAAATATAAAGATTATCTATAAGGTTTATAAATCTTAATAAACATAAAATAATCCCCACAACACCTTTTACTTTATTATTATTTCTATAGACACGTGATCCTTGCTGTCACATGATTCTAGAGAACGGGAAGACAATATAAATAACTACCTTTATACCCTAAATACACCTTAATAACACATAAAAATTAACCCAAAATAAACATAACAAAATTATAAAATGATCAACATTGATTTATAACATTTCAAATGAGTATAAAGTGGATAAAATAGGTAAAACATTTCTCCGTTCTCTCTGTTTCTGTATTGATCTGAGTCACAAGAGGAAGAAGAAGAAGGCCAAGCAAGATGGTGTCTGTAGTGTTCCTCCTCTTCTCTGCCTTCTCCCTAGGTAAGCACGCCATTATAACCCTTTATCAGTGCTTTTAAATGTATAATAAACCTTAATGAAGAGTCTTG
>JAPQNM010000037.1:5519765-5537265 GCA_029783475.1 Metacarcinus magister | reverse complement strand
AAGAAGGTATTGTAATGAGAGTTTGAAGGTTTAGTATGTATATAGACACTGTAGTAACCAGATTTATATATCAAAGTAAAGTTATAGATATTACATTATATTTGTTTTGTTCTTAGCACTGTGATAAGTGTGGTTGTATAGTGTTAAGATGAACATTGGCTGAGTAAGTATTAAAGAACATTTGTTTAGGACTAACTTGATAATTACATTGTTGCCAGAGAATAAATAATTAAAATCAAACAAAAATGAGTTTCAAACAAGTGTAAATATAGACAACTACAACTATTAATAATTATACTTAACCGGCAACAAGGTTTTTCACTACAACACACACTCAAGTTATCATGAAAGTGCAATGCCAGTGTTTAAGTGTCAATTACAGGATATAAATCAATGTGACATGCAACTTGACAATGACCGGAGCAAGAATAGGCTTGAATAGGCTTGTGTTTGACAGGCAAGTTGACAGCAAGCAAACACCCAATCATGTCACCTTTGTTATGTAATGCAAACTTAATAATGCACACACACTAGTTAGGAGGGGGGTGGCTGTGTGGTGCAGTGCTTGACTCGTGGCCTAAAGGTTGTGGGTTCGATCCTGACTCACGGTAACAGTTCTCTCGTTAACCCTAACTAAACTATTTGGTCTATAACTACCTAACATTTTTTGGGTGGGTTGGTAGTAATCTTATCACCTTCTTAGTAATGCAGAATATTTAATCTAATCTTTATAAACCTTAGAATGGGACTTCCTTACCTAATCTTTATATGTTGAGTAACTTTCAGAACTATTTAATGATGTGTGTGTGTGTGTGTGCGTGCAGAGTATGTGTACACGCAAACATCTATAGTATAGTAGTGTTTAAAGGGGCTGATCAATACTGTATGATTGTATATATCTATGTGAATATATTATGGTTCGTGTATATGTGTTTTCTTCCTTCACCTTTTGTCATTTGAAACTATACTACACCCGATAAATTATAGGCTTATTTTTATCTTTTTATTTTATTTTTTAATTTGATTTGGTTTTGTTTTGTTTTATGAAATTTTCCGAGTAGGTTTCGCTAACTTTCATCTGATTTGCTGAGTGAAAATTGTCCTGCTTTGTGAATGATCATAACTATTGAACAAGGGAATTGGTAGTTACTCTTATGTTTCTACGTAGGTGTTTGTGGCGAGATGCAGCCTTTTTGACCATGGTGAAAGTGACGAAAATGAGCAATCCTTCCTTTATTCCTTCCTTCCTTCCTTAATTCCTTCCATCCATCCCTCCTTCCTTACCCTCCAACCTTTCTTCCGTTCCTCCCTCCTTTCATCCTTCCTTCCTTCCTTCTTCCCTTCCTTCCCTCCCTCCCTCCATCCATCCTTCCTTCCCTCCCTCCATCCATCCTTCCTTCCCTCCTCCCTCCATCCATCCTTCCTTCCTTCCTTCCTTCCTTCCTTCCTTCCTCCCTCCTTCCATCCTTACCTCCCTCCCTCCATCCATCCTTCCTTCCTTCCTTTCTTCCATCCATCCATCCTTCCTTTTCTCCATCCATCCATCCATCCTTCCCTTCCACCCTTTCTTCCTTTCCCTCTTCTCAGTAAACAGTAAATCTCCTCAATGGGTGAACGACCGTTTGGGGAAAATAGTCCTTGGTTATAATTACCCAAGTGTGTACTAAGACTAAGGGGGGGGGAGGTCGACTTGGGGGGGGGGTGACGTGGGGGTGAAAGATAATTAATTAGCTTTTCATCACAATATTTAGATTTTTTTATATAGATGCCTAGTTCGTGGGGATTATTTAATTTCAATCGATTCTTTATAAATTAATATTGGCGTTATAGTAGACCGAAAACATATGTGACAATACTTCAAATTTTATTAAAGGTTATTTCTGAAACCACCAGACGACTATAGGATTTGATATATTGTTGTTTTTGTTTAAATTATTGTTGTTATTATTATCTATATTTACCTTTTTTTTTGTCCCGTTCTAAACACGTGTACATTAAGAGCGCCGCTAACCTACCTATACAAGCTGTCATATACATACCTTACTTATATTATTATCATTATCTATAACACTTCAACATGACAACATAACGCCACAACAACGTAACAGGTGATTGAATAGCTATGTAACAAGCTAACTATGACCCGAACCTTTACTCGAAATACTTCAAAAGTCCCGAACCAACCGAACCATAATTAAACTTTGTATTTATTCTATTAATTCTTATAATATCAACGTCACTGGGAATCTGTCTGTGTTTCTAGGTGTAAGGGATTGTGTTGTATAAGGAGACTGATACAGCCACCCAGCCTGCCTCCTTGCGGGCGATTATTGAACTACCTTAAAGATTGTTATAGTTATGCTAATCACGACAAATAGTTACTTAATAAGGCTACGTGCAAACTAATTAAACATCAGAGATAATTATGTAAAACTTCACAAAATATATATAAATAAAACTATACTCTTCACACTTACCTTATAGTAGTAGAAGCCTGACTCACACTCACACACAACCTTCCTCCACGCTGTCTGGGAACACACTGAAGGGTGGGCGGAGTCAACCTGCTCGCCCATCCATCCTTCCTCTTGACATGTGATTGGCTGTTGATTCACCTTCCTTTCACCTGATTGGCTGCCTTACTTAACAGGTCAATTGGTAGTTATAATTCCTAAATATAGTTACGATCGTTTAAGTGTGACAACTAGTGGTGGAATGTTGAACTAAAGCTTCCAATAGATAGATAGAAAAGGAAGAGGATGTGATATGTGGAATTTCATGATTATTATTATTATTTCCACATCAATGAGAGGAAGAGAAGGAGAAGGAGGAAGGTGGATTAGTAGTTTAGGAAGGAAGAGGAGGAGGAAGTAGGAAGAGGTGGGAGGAGGAAGAGAGGAAAATTGAGGAGTAGTTTAGGAGGAAGGAGGAAGTAGGAAAAGGAAGGAGGAGGAAGATAATAGGTGGTTAAGGAAGACAAAAGGTAATAAAATATACATAGAAAGATGAATAAAAAAAAAAGAATACCAATAGCAAACAAATAAGTGAAAGAATTAAGGTTGAAAGGTGACACACAATATATATGATAAATAACTCTGGTGGTCAAAATACAGAACTATACAACACATTAAACAGTTGAACATATTTTTATTATTCGTTGTACACACATACGTACGTACTCATGTATGTATGTATGTATGTCATCCACACACACTCACGTACATAGTTTATCATATATATATATTTTTTCGCTTAATTACTTAACATCGCACGTATTGTATTGTATTGTATTGTATTGTTGTCGTTGTTGTCATACAAATATCCATTAAATAGTGATGAATGAAATGACATCGAACGGCCAGACAGACAGACACACAGACACAAACAAACAAACAAACACACACACACACACACACGCACATACACACACTCTCTCTCTCTTTTTCTTTCTCTCTCTCTTCCGTCACAACCATTCCAATGAGCAAATAAATTCATATATATGTGTGTATCTGGCCCTATGTACACCACGTACGTATACAGTAATTATCGTACATCAACACCTGAAGGTCAATGGTACTTAATTAAGGTGTGTTGGTGGAGTGGTTGGAGGTGTTCACTCTAACTCAGCACTGCCAGGGTTCGAGCCACAAATTCACTCTACTTCATACTATCTACAACATTTGTCTCGTGTCTAAGTAATAAATATATCTTTAATTCACGGTTCACATCTCTCTCTCTCTCTCTCTCTCCCCTGGCAGGGCTGGGCAGGGTGGAGCCTCCCTGCCACCCCCCCCCACCCCCCACACACCCTGGATGGACACTAATAGACTGCTTACAAAAATAAATTGGAATTGCAGACATCTGTAATATGAGTTGCTTTCATAGTCAGTAATTCTCAATCTAATGAGCAAAATAAGTCATGTATATAAAATCTTGATAAAACTAATATCTTCTAAACTTTTTTAAAAACTCTCTAAAATCTATCCAAATTTGTTTCTACACATAATTTATAAGTGTGAGCAAAGAAAGTTGTGTTTGTTTGTCCCGTAAAAGTAATGACGTTACCCTCCTGAGGCAGGTGATGAGGAACTATACAGACGAGGCCAGGAAGGAGTGACTCAACACTAGAGTTGTAATTTGTACATGTTTGGCACCTCACGCTAACAACAAGGAAGGAGGATCTCACCAAACCCTTCATACTAGGATGGATCGGATCTGTTGAAAATTTTACCTGACTCTATAATGAATAAATGACTCCCATGACCTGTGTATGACCAGAATCCAAGACTATGATGGACGCGGAGTGAGGAGCAGCACGACAACCTCACTCTTATCAAACATTGAGACTAAAGTTACACTTGGGCTCTAGTCTTGACTTTATAAATACATTTGAAGGCCGACATGCAAAGCATCAAGCCTTCACTGCCATATGTGAACACAAAGCTGCCACAACACTGGCTTATCTGGCAACATCAGATCTTGTCTCTAATAGTCACTACGTATCACTCTGACATTGGTCTCTCTTCCCACGTACACACGTACGTACGCCACCACTCTTCTCGCGCCATAAATATCTCCGATATACACACAGCAATATATAAAGAACTATTTTGAATAGTTCACACATCTGGTAAAGCAGATAAACTATAAAAATTGCACGATACATTTTCACTTAAAAATGACTAATCTGCCTTATTTTCTGTGCAGACATGCACAAGGTGAAGGAAACTCTACTTACATCTATTGGCTTTGATACGTATCATGGCTGCCACACCCTGGCCTTGCCTCACCTTGGAGGAGCATCAGGTGCAGCAAGGTCATTAATGCATGTTACTTTTTCCTTGGAGGGAAAATGAGGTCTGTTGTCCTTTGAGTCTGGATCAAGAATCCTTGTAAACTACCTTTGCTAACACTCCCTAGTACTGCTTAGCACTGGTCCTGAGTATTCACGTGTTCAAAGTGTACCGCCAACACACACCCGCGGCACCACACTCACTGCCACCACACACTGTCACACACCACCCGGCACCACCCGGGGGCCTGAGGGGTGCCTGGGGGGGTCATGGGTGAGTCAGACGGCCGTCATGCTGGACGGTGACTCCAGTTCACTGTTCTCCCCAGACTTGGTGCGCTGGAGGTACACATAACGCGTCACATAAGCCTCACCGTTCTGTGCCAGCAGAGGCTCCTGTGAGGGTCCACTACCATTCTCCTGCGGCACGTGGTTCCAGTTGAATGAACCAAACAGGTTGGAAGGCTGCGCGTTGACCGGGCGGCTCACTGGCACACAGTTGGGCGCGGCATTGTTGTTGGTGCAAACCTCACCCTCCACGGCCGGGCGGGGCCGTGTGGCGGGGAGGCGCGTGTTTGGTGCTGAGCTGCGGCGACACGATGGCTGGTCGGCGGGCAGGGCCAGATCCACTGAGTCTGTGTCGTTGATCTGCATGGCGGCCGTGGGCAGCTCCAGGCAAGGTGTGATGAGGCGCGGCCACATGGTGAGTGTCTCGGCCATCTCGTTGAAGCTTGGCCGGTGCTGCGGGTTCATACTCCAACAACTCAACAACAACCGCTCTCTGAAGGGCAAGGAAAACAGGTAATGATACTGTCTTATCCCACAAACACTCACTCAAAAGGATGAACATGAACAGTAATACACAAAGAAGCAGATGAATAAACATAGGCAGCAGTCAGTCAGTGTACTCACAGCTGCGGCTTCACACTCTTGGGGAGGGAGATAGTGTTGCCGCTGCGCACGTGCTCCAACACTTGGTTATTGGACATGCCCTGTGGACCAAGACACACTGAATGAAAACCTTGAACTACACTTAAACACTCAAACATAATAATACTGGAGTGAGGGAACAAATCAACACACTCCAATGGGTCAAGAAAACATTAGGGAAGTGTTAGGAGCTGCCTTGTGTAGGTCAACTAGCCTTTTGCAACTTCATTATGTTCTCTACTGACTCTCCTCTCCTCTTTATGTTCTTATGTTCTCTACTGACTCTCCTCTTCTCTTTATTTTCTTATGTTCTCTACTGACTCTCCTCTTCTCTTATGTTCTCTACTGACTCTCCTCTCCCCCACACCTCACCTGGAATGGAAAGCTGCCGAAGGTGATGATCTCGTACAGTAACACCCCGTAGGACCACATGTCACTCCCACTTGTGAAGATGCCGTCCTCGAGGCTCTCAGGAGACATCCAGCGCACCGGCAGCATACCTGAAGGAGGGAACGTAAGTGAGTGAGTGAGTGAGTGAGTGAGTGAGTGAGTGAGTGAGTGAGTGAGTGAGTGAGTGAGTGAGTAAGTGAGTGAGTAAGTAGGTGAGTGAGTGAATCCAAGTCCAGGCTAAGTATTAAGTGTTCAATTCTACTCTAATGCAATCAAAAAGTATAAGTGAAATGTGCTTAAATTAATGTCCTTATAAATTTTTCTTTTTTTCTTCTGGAGTGGAGCTGAATAATATTATACTTCAGAGTGACAGATGAGGAATATTGATACATTTTCCTCACTCTCTCTACACTGTTGAAGGACTAATTGGTCACATCCCCGCCTACCACTCCTCTCCCTCACCCTACCACTCCTCTTCCTTTTCCTCACCCTCCACGTACACCTCTTCCTCACCCAACCCCTCCTCCTCCTCACCTTAACCTTCCTTTTCCTCACCCTACCACGCCTCCTTCTCACCCTACACCCTACACCCTTCCTCCTCCTCACCTCTCCTGTTGAACCTGTAGTAATCACTCTCGTACATGGGTCGGGTCATCCCAAAGTCCGATAGTTTGACCACCCGCTCGGCACTCACCAGACAGTTCCGGCAAGCCACATCCCTGAGAACATAACAATTACATACAGTCATAACAATAGACAGAGTATGAGAGAGTAATGAAATAACAAAGATTAATTAAACACATGAGAATAACAAGAAAAGGTGGGAAATTCAAGGTGACATTATAGAATATTTCCCTGTTCTGCTTCTCTTCTCTAGTTGGAAGGAATATAGAAAAGTGTTGGAAAGATTTTAAAGGAAGGAGGGAGGGAGAGGAAGGAAAGAAGGGAAGAAGGAAGGAAGGAAGGAGGGAGAGAGAGCAAGGGAGAGAGATGAAGGAAGGAAGGAAGGAAGGAGGGAGAAAGAGGAAGGGAGAGAGAGGAAGGGAGGAGGGAAGGAGAGAGAGGAAGGAAGGTAGGAGAGAAGAAAGAAAGACAGAAAGACAGAAAGAAAGAAAGGAAGAAAATAAATAAATAAATAAATAAATGAATGAATGAATAACAAACACACCAGGTAACCCTTAATCAACACACCCCCCCCAACACCTCACCTGTGCACGTATCTGAGGTCAGCCAGGTAGGACAGCGCCCGGCACACGTCCAAGGCCATGGAGGTGAGGCGCTTGCTGTTGATCTCGTCCTCCTCTGAGTGGGCCGTCCTGTCTGACACCAAATGACGACGCGCAAGCAGGTAGGTTTTGAGGTCACCTGCGGGTTGGGAAGGGAATGTATACGAGTGTCTCTTTGTGTATGGTGAGAGGAGAGAGAGGAGAGGATAGAGGAGAGAGAGGATAGAGGAAGAGAGAGAGGAGAGAGGAGAGAGAGGATAGAGGAGAGAGGAGAGAGTGTATAAAACTTAAAAAAAAAACGTAAATAACAAACAAACAAACAAACAAACATCAAAAAATATCATTGACAATTCCTTTATATAAATACATCTAATAAATATCTATCTTTATATTTTCACTTTCACTTATCACTATCCTGAAAGTGACAAATAACAGTGCCTTGTATAGTGAGTCTCCTGTTCACTATACAGCATAAACACCATCACCATTTCCTATTCACTATACACTCACCATACAGCATGAACTCCATCACCATATAGATAGGCTCCTGGTGGGTGCATAGGCCTAGCAGCTGCACAATGTTCTTATGATTGAACCTTTTCATCATCTCAGCCTCGCCCAGGAAGTCCAGTTTCTCCTCCACCGTGGAACCAACCTGAAGAACCAAGGATTTATTACAACACTGCTGCCACACACACACGTACACACACACACACACACACACACACACACACACGCCTGCTCATGCCTCACCCACACACCATAACATTACAGCTGATATTTTGTACTGTATGTGTTTCTATGTATGTGTGTGTATGTATGTGTGTGTGTGACTTTCCAGTATAAAAATAATACACTTTCTCCCATCTTGTCCTCCCCGCTACCCACCTTTAGGGTCTTAACAGCCACGGCAAGCCAAGGGGAGTTATCGGCAAACTGGCATTCACCTCCAAACACAGTGCCGAACGCTCCCTCCCCGATGGTACGGTTGATCACTACCTTCTCCCGCGGCAACTCCCACTCATCTAGGGACGTGAGTTCTCCGAGAGGCCAACCAGACTCAGGCAGCATCTTCTCAAACCTGGAAAAACAACATACAGGCTGAAGGAGATAGTTTGGAAGCATTGTGGGTTTAGGAAATATTCTCTCTCTCTCTCTCTCTCTAGGACAAAGTTTAAAAGAAGTGCAAGTTTAGGAAATATTCTCTCTCTCTCTCTCTCTCTCTCTCTCTCTCTTGAAGCACATACAAGGTCCTGACTTTAAAAATACAAACACACAAATAAATAAATGAAATGATCAAATGAGGATAAGAAAAGATTAGATTTCAAATAGACGAAGAAAACATTAGGTAAGTGTTAGATCAACTAGCCTTTTGCAACCAAATTATGTTCTTATATTCACGTATCCTCCACCTACAGCCAGCCTCACCTCCTCTTGTAGACAATGAAGAGAGCAATGAGTATGAATGCAAACACCACGAAGATGAGCACCATCACTATAACAATGGCTTGGTCACACGCCACGCCAAGCAGCTGACTAAAGGTTTCAAAGAGGCAAGTGTCCTCCACCAAGCCATCAGACGGGATCCCTCGGAAGAACTGCAGCTTATCCATGTTGAGGTCGAGTCTGTGGAGGGAAGGGAAGGGAAGGGAAGGGAAGGGAAGGGAAGGGAAGGGAAGGGAAGGGAAGGGAAGGGAAGGGAAGGGAAGGGAAGAGAAGGTGAGTTGGTGGTACAAATTGTGAGACTAAAAATGACATGAGTTAAAAGGTATTTCCATCTATTTATGTTTTTGTATTTGTCTGTTTATTTGTCTATCATTTTTTTGTTTTGTTATTTCGTCTATCATTATATATTTTTTTTCTTATAGCATTAGTTATATTGGGTTTGAATTGAAAGTTTTGGTAATGTGAGATAAAAAATAAAAGAATATACTTGTTAACAATTTCACTCTTAAACCTATAATGAAATGAATGTGACTTTCCTATCTGACTTATATACAATTTAAGATAATATGATATAAAACTACAATGACGATAGAATGCATTAAGCCCCCCAAAAAACAGTAACACTCAACCCTCATCACTACCCTAACCTAACCTAACCACAGTGGAAGGGGGTGGGGGGGGATACTTACTTGGTTCCTTGAGGGTTGAAGGTCCCCACTGTGATATAGGTTCCTCCCTTCATATCCTCATCCGCTATAAACTGCATGATGTTCACCAGTTGAGTGTCGGACACGTTGTTGTGAGGATCCGAGGAGTTTCTGCGGAAGTTGATCATCCCCGACACCCCACTGAAGCTGGTCTTGGATATGATCTCAGAAAACCTCCTGTAGGAACACAAGGGAAGGGTTACTATTATTATTATTATTATTATCATTGTTAGGTATCAGTAGTAGTAGTAGTAGTAGTAGTAGTAGTAGTAGTAGTAGTAGTAGTAGTAGTAGTAGTAGTAGTAGTGGTAGTAGTAGTAGGAGTAGAAGTACTGTCAACTGGGAGAATATGTGTGTGCGTAGAAGGAAGGAAGGAGTGAAAATAAGTTTGAATATTACGGAAATCTAAGTCACAAAGTCTAACAACTCACTCCACCTAACTTAACCTCACCTAACCTAACCTTACTTACTCCACAGTCCGCACAGTGTGAAAGTTGGAGACATGCGTTCGGTCCTCCTTGAGCAGCTTGTCGAGGGCGAGCGCATACGCCCAGACGGCATCGTAGGTGTAGCCGGCGTAGTCTGGCGGGTTGTTCCTGTTGCTGTCGAGGGGAAGGGGGGAAGAGTGTGGGTCAGTCTGGAGGTTAGATTAGTGAGTCGGTTCGAAATAATGAAAAATATGACTCGGTACGTTTATTTGTTTTTTTTATTATAGTATTCAATGAGCAGTTTGAAAGAAGTGCGAGTTTAGGAAATATTCTCATTCTCTCTCTCTCTCTCTCTCTCTCTCTCTCTCTCTCCATACAAAATCCTCACTTCTTCTTGTAGTCTTCCCGCCACTTTGCGACGGTCATGTTCTCGTAGTTGGTGATGTTGTCCGGCGCGTAGTAAGCAAACCCAAGACTCATGTGCCGATTAATGACCTGAAATGCAACACAAACACAACACACTTAGCGGCTGTTCAGAATCATTACCAATTGTTTTCCTACATTTATTGATGAAAGTTTATAAGTTTGAGGACAGGAAACTAAGATACAATAAATACAGAGAAAAAAGACTTGATAAAATGTCTTCAAAAGGGTAAATCAGATTATCCTTCCTCACTTGAAATATAAGTTAAATAAATCTTTCATCAAATTTCCTTATATAGATGGAGGTAAGAGTACATAAGAACACAAGAAAATAAGGAGGCTGCAAAAGGCTAGTTGATCTACACAAGGCAGCTCCTGTGTCTGTACCTAAAGATAGTAGTAGTAAGAGAAGGTTTTTTTCTTTTCTACAACACAAACCATTAACGCCAATAGGCTTTATGGAGGTTAAGATGGACTGCCTCTTATCTGTTACTTGACATAGGTTTAGATAATAACAATGATTAATAGAGATAGTCATTCCCTCTATCATCACCTATCACCTCACCTCCAGCATTTCTCTAGTAGTACATGGAATCTTCTTGCGGTCCTTCCCTATGAATACGCTTGTGTTGTACCAGTTTGTGTTGAACCATCGCGGCAGGAACCACACGTAGCCATGCCGAGCCGTCATATTGAGGTGGTAGGCTTGGCATAGTACCTGCCGCGCTTTGTTTGCATAGAAGTCGCCTATAATGATCTTGTGAGTGTCCAGTTTGATGAGCCGCTGGTGGAGGGAGAGGAAGGGACATAGGGACATCAGTGTTAGATTGTTGATGGTGATGATGGTGATGTAATGGTGATGATGAGGTGATGGTGATGGTGGTAATTATTGTAGATGATTATTAGGTAAAATGGAATAACAAAAAGAATATTGAAATAGCTAGTTAATGTTATAATTGAAGAATGATACAATACTTAATAACTTCAGTACAATGATGATGATGATGATGATGATAGTAATGATGATGATAATGATGATGATAATAATGATAATGATGATAATGATAAGGATGACCACACACACTCACCTCTACTATATTGTCACTGGTCTTCATCTTAACATTGGTGACCTTGAGTCCGTCCGTGACATTGTACAGAAGGTCAGACAGGTATTCACTGTACTTATTACTATCCTCTGTCAGTGCTCCAACCTGCTTCCAGTCTAACTTCTGGAACAACTTCTTATACACAGTCCTGGAAAACACACACACACACACACACACACACAAGTTAAACATAGCTGGTAAGTTTAAAGATACACCTATTTATTTTATATATTAAATAGACTTAATTAGGAGTTCAAGGTTAAAAAAAAAAACAAATGTAGGTGAAACTCGATAAGGTGATATCAAAAGAGACTCAACACAAAGTTATAATGATTAAGAATGCAGCTTTGAAACTTTTAAAAGATGAACAAATACATTTCTATTTACTTTCTTCACACTACCAATTTTTTCTTTTCTTTCCATACTGATGAAATAAAATCTAGCATCAATAATAATAAGTCTGTTTTTATGAGGGTGAAAGTTTAACTCCAAGGTCATACCCATATATCTTGTTTTCCGGGATGGTTCTGAAGAAGTAAGGGTATTTAGAGTAATTGAAGATGGCTCCTTCCGCACTGTACGACATCACTACAGTCTTGAAGCTCTCCGCCACGCCCACCAGCGGCTCCACAGTGTCTGAACAAGCTGGACCTACACACACACACACAAACAAACACTCATATATTACTGACACTCACAAACTCACTAACACGCATTAATAGGAAATGATTTTGGTAAAGATTCGTTTCTTTAACTAGTCTTTATTTTGGCATAACTGTTTGAGGTGATTTGTACAAGTATCTGAGGTTGAGTTTGCAGTGCATTATAAAGGTAAGGAGATATCGAATGGTTAATTAAGGAAACGAATCTTTATCATTATTTTACACATTGACTCACAAACCAGTAGGAATAGAAGGTTTTTTTATGCATGATTCTTCTGTCAC
The DNA here is from genome assembly GCA_029783475.1 of Metacarcinus magister. Classification (NCBI taxonomy): domain Eukaryota; kingdom Metazoa; phylum Arthropoda; class Malacostraca; order Decapoda; family Cancridae; genus Metacarcinus; species Metacarcinus magister. The sequence goes on along the minus strand of JAPQNM010000037.1, from coordinate 5,524,873 downwards.
TTCGATTCCTTTCTCACAGTTAAACTCACTCACCTAAAGTACCAATCATCATTTACTTTCCTTTCACCTAAAATACCAATCAACATTTACTTTCCTTTCACTCAATTGAACTCAGGACTTACCTAAAATACCAATCATCTGTGCAAAGTCCAGATCCGCGGACTCTTTACGAATGTGATGCATGAAGGCGGTCAGGACCAGCTCCCTGCGGCAGCCTCCGTCCAGGTTAATCACTTTTATCTCGTAGTCATTAAGGATGTCTGGATTGGTGTTGATCCGCTGGTAGGCCAAACGAGCAGCTGGAAGAAGTTGTATTGTTATTATTATTATTGTTGTTTTTGTTGTTGTGTTGAGTGGTGATTATTTTGATGGCAGTGGTGGTGGTGGTGGTGGTGGTGGTGTTGGTTTGTGGGAACAGATAATAATAATAAAAAAAAACTGTTTATATATATGCACTCTCAGTGGACAATGGTGGTCGCATAAGTTAAAATATGCATAGAGATGACACCTTCTATATTCACTTCACATAACGGATAACGTAACTAATTATGGAAGCTACAGAACAAATAAATTGGATTGGCACAAGATAGAAAATAAACCCACACAAACACACACACACACGCAGGTAAGGTACACACAGATACCCACCATTCACGAGAGACTTGCTTGAGAACCCTACACTGCTTTCATTACTCATAGGGAAGATGCCACCAATCCACAGTACAGTCTTAGCATCGTGTTGGACGGGCAGCCACTCGTACCACACAGACCTGCCACGTGCCTTCAGCCACTCACACGCCACCTCGTCCACCAGCTGGCTCTGATTAGGCAGCTGCAAGGCCGTGGTGTTGCTGGAGCAGTTTTGAATACGCGCTGTGTAGTTACCGATGAGCTCACGGTAATGCTGTTCATTTAGCAAGAACCGTCTCACTGCCTAGGGTGTAAAGAGGGAGATAAGAACGTAAGAATATAAGGGAAGGAAGGTACTACATAGAAACATATCCCTTTATCTCAAACACTCGATTCCTCTCTCCTTATGGCAGTGTAAGGGAAGGGAATGCTATAAAACCCAGGTATCCACAGCTTAACAATTTCAATAACCTAACATTATGACAGAAATATGTTCCATGCAACTATAATATCTTGTCCAGTAAGTTAAATGATGTCACGGGTCAACATACAGCTTGGTCAATGCTTCAAGGTTACAATGGTGTTATCTATGACCAACACGTGACCTAACAACTCACCTCCACAGCTGGCTTGGCGGACTTCTGAAGATTCTCCCACATGTATTTCTTAAGGGCATGTAGTTCATAGTTGCAGAGGTAAGGGTTGACGCTGTAGGAACTGTAGCAGGAAGGGAAGGAGATGGGCATGAAGTTATCTAGGTTTGAGAGTGAGTTTGGCCACCAGTCGAAAAACATGATAGGTTTGTCTCCCCGGAAGAAACATAGGAACTGTGGTGTGAGGTTAGGTCCTATCCAGGCCAGCTGCACCAATAGCCTCTCCTTCTCTACCTGCTCCTTTAGGAACTCAGTGTAGTCACCTGTAAATATATATCACGTTAGGGGGAACACTTTTAATAATGGGTTAAATAAATGTATAAAAAGTCAATTGTATTCGTAATGTCAATACCATAAATTCTGCATAATGTATAGAGCAAGATGTTGACTTTTTTTTTGTATAATTAAAATAGCCATTACAATATACAAGACAATGATATATATTACAGAACGACAAGTGTAGCAAGTAGTAGTATTATAAGTTACTGGTGAACAAAAATATTACTATCATCTACTCTATTATCTACAGGCTTCCCTAAACCTAACCTAACCTAACATTCATAACCTAACCTAATCTAACATACATATATAACCTAACCTAACCTAACCTAACATACATAACCTAACATACATACATACATAACCTAACCTAGCAGTCTATTGGTGGTACTTACTGTGGTTGCCAATGAAGAGTGTGGCACATTTCCGTCCAGCACACAGAGGAGGAGTGAACACGCCCTCGTTACAGTACTCCGCCTCACACCAGTACCTGACGCTGCAGATACAACCAAGGTTAACACACACACACACACACACACACAAATCAATCAATCAATCAATCAATAAATCAATAAATCAATAAATAAAATCAATAAATAAATAAAATAATACATAAATCAAATAAATATATAAAAATAATACAAAATAGAAATCTAACCACGTAAAGCAAGAGTGGAGGAAGTTCAAAATAACACTTACAACAAAACAAAAATATTCTATGTAGCAATTTTCTGAAGCAAGATCTTTTTTATATTGACTTTCATATCATACCTATATCTAACTAATACAGATATGACGAGATTTCTATGTATAAAAAAATAATAATAATAAACAAATAAATAAATAAATAAATGAATAAATAAATAAATAAATAAAAAAATAAAATAAAACAATTACCTTTCATTCACTTGTAGGGTGTGGATGGTGTCAACAGTGTAGTTCTGCCTTAGCATCTCCTCTTCGTGATCCGTGAGGGCAAAGATCTCCGCCACTTCGGACCGTTGGAAGGATCGCCAGTGGTCTGTGATGATGCCAGGCTGGGTGGAGCTGTTCTTGGACACGAACCAACCAAACCTGAAACACAAAACACACACACACACATCAGTTAGTCAGCACACCCACCACACACACACACCAGTCAGTCAGCAACACAACACGCTGAAACACTTACTGACTCACTGAAACACTTACTGACTCACTAAAACACTTACTGACACACTAAAACACTAACTGACACACTGAAACACTCACTCACACACTTACTCACACACTGAAACACTAAATAATAAATACAACAATGAGGTGTGTGAAGGGAGACTAAACTAAGGATGATGAGTAAGGTGATAGGAAAGTAAAACGAGGAAGATTATATATGTACTGGAAGAGAGAAAGAAAGAACAGAAAGGAGAGTACAGAGAGAGAGAGGAATAGGAAGAAGATGAAGGGATTAGGAGGTCTTACAAGATCATGAATATAAAGAGAGGATGGGAAGGCATAGGAGAGAGTGAACAGAGAGAGGATAAGGAAGAAAATGAAGGGAAGGGAAGTGAAGGGAAGTGAAGGGGTAGTATTGTGTCCATACCTTCCCCCTGAAGCATGTTTTCCACAGTCACTATCAGCTGCAATGTTGAGGTCGTTGGCTGTGGGTGGGATCCAAACCTCCATGTTAAGCATCGCCTCGGGAACCATGTATCTATAACAGGATTCAATACCTTATTAATTTGAACACTTTTTTTTCTACATCATTCTTATTACGTATTATTATTATTATTTGTTTTTTTGGAGAAGTATTTAGTATATATTATTATCTTATATTTTCTTGTTCTTGTTTCTGTCTTCACACACACACACACACACACACACACAACAAAAAAATTAATATACATATGAATACACGTACATACATATAATACAAATAGTTAACACCAAAAAAGTTCATTAACAGAGACAGAGTAAGGCAATTAACACAGAAAGGTTAATTAACAAAAACAAAGTAAGGTAATTAACAGAGTGTAAGGTAATTAAGACACAAATCGGCAAGGTTGATAGTGACGTACTTGGTGGATGACTTGAGGCGACTCAGGACCAGCTTATGGTTGAAAGTGTTGCTATACTGGGTGATGGTGACGTTCTGGTAGCCGAGGCCCTCCTGCAACACCATCATCACCATCACCATCACCATATCATCACCATCACCATTTCACTATCATCACCATTATCACCATCACTATCATCATCACCATCACCATTAATAAGAAAAAACCTTCACTCTGTCCACTACAAAATATGACCTGACCTGACCTGACCTGACCTAAACTCTACTCTCCATGAAAATAATTAAACATAACCTCAGCATCAAATTCACTTAAACAGACACATACAAAATCCCTTAATATACTTTTTCTATCCTACACATCAAGTTTCAATATAAAACACAACTTCATTCATTACAATTAAGAGTAGCTATAATAATTCATGAACTAACATCAAAAACACATCATACCTAATAGTATCTCATTATTTCATCTTTTATATACATGAGAGAGAGAGAGAGAGAGAGAGAGAGAGAGAGAGAGAGAGAGAGAGAGAGAGAGAGAGAGAGAGAGAGAGAGAGAGAGAGAGAGACTGACTTTGCCTTGTTATCTACGTGTCATGAATCTACTTTGATATGAGAGTGAGAAAAAAAAAAGAGAAAGAGAGATAATCTACCTCCCTCCCTCCTAATACACTACACTAGCACCCACCTGCAGTAGTATCTTAGTAAGGGCCGTTGCAAGCTGATGGGAGAGGCGTTCCGAGGTGTCCAGCTTAATGGGTAACTCCTGTTGATTCCACGCGTTGTATAAATATCGCTGTGGTGGTACTGTGGGAGGGAAGGAGCTGTGAGGGTGAGGGTGAGGATGAGGGTGAGGGTTACACAGCATTCAAAACACACTCACAGCACGTAAAACTAACTCATAACCATTCATAACTATTTTTTATTTACTCATAATATAAAAAATATACACTCATAATATTCTTTCCTTTTTTTTTAGTGGTCTGTGTACTATTTTTTAATCTGTTTTGTGTGTGTGTGAGAGAGAGAGAGAGAGAGAGAGAGAGAGAGAGAGAGAGAGAGAGAGAGAGAGAGAGAGAGAGAGAGAGAGAGAGAGAGAGAGAGAGAGAGAGAGAGTTATTTCTTGTCATCTTCTTTCTATTCATTCTCCCACACTATGTTATCAGTTTAGAGAGGCAAGGAGGTATATATATTGTTATCAGTGACCCATATATTATATATCTCTCTGTATGTATGCATGTGTGTGTATGTAAACCAAATCAAAATCCAATACGTACATGACTTCCCATTCTGCTCTAGTCTCATACACTGTTCCGCTGAAATTGGGTAGAGACAGCAGGTACAGATCAGCAGTAACACCAGCAGGAGGGCGTAGTGCAGCAGGCAGCGTCCCCTCACCACCGCCAGGGAAGGGGAGGGTGGCGTGGTGTGGTGTGTAGGAGGAAGGGGTCCCCGCGAGTTCCCGTTCATGGTGGTAGGCGGGGAAGGGA
>JAPQNM010000037.1:5514765-5517265 GCA_029783475.1 Metacarcinus magister | reverse complement strand
GTGTGAGTGGACGAGTGTAAAGACGTGTTACAGCTTAGAGATGATAGGGAAGTAGGATGTGTGTGTGTGTGTGTGTGTGTGTGTGTGTGTGTGTGTGTGATGTTTGTTTATGTTCTATCTGCCCTACTTTATTCCCATTTGCATTTTGTTGTTGTTGTTGTTGTTGTTGTTGTTTTCTTTATTCCTTTACTTCTTTTCTTCCTTCCTTCCTTTTTTAATTTCTTTCCTTGCGTGTTGCATATTTATTTATTTTTTTTAGTTCTATTCCTACCTTCCATCCTTTTTTTTTTTCCTCCACTCTCTCTTCCTTCCTCTCCCTTCTTTCCTCCCTCTCACCTCCCTCCCTCCCTTCCCTCCCTTCCTCCCTCCCTCCCTCCCTTCCTTCCCTCCCTTAGATGATGTACACTTGCCTTCACCTTACCTTCTTAAACTTGGTAAAAATGACTTTCCTTCTCTCCTCCTTCTTACCTTTCCTCTTCCCTTCAATCCCCAAGGAAATGTTGAGGTGCCTCCCCAAAAATACATGTCTTTGAAGGAGGAGGAGGAGGAGGAGGAGGAGGAGGAGGAGGAGGAGGAGGAGGAGGAGGAAGGCAAATATCAAATAAACAGACAGAAAAATTGTGAAGGAACAGAAATGTGACAAAATGTGAAGAAGAAATTGAGGAATGAGAGAGAGAGAGAGAGAGAGAGAGAGAGAGAGAGAGAGAGAGAGAGAGAGAGAGAGAGAGAGAGAGAGAGAGAGGAGAGAGAGAGAGAGGATTTAGGTGAAGTAGACATCTCTTCTGATCAATATAAACGATTTCATATAAGCTTCAAAGAGAGTTTAGAGGAAAAGAAAGAAAGAGGAAAAAAGAGGGAAGAGAGAAGAGGGAAGAGGGAAGAGGGGAGAGGGAAGAGGGAAGAGGGGAGATAAAAGATAAAGAAGAGGAGTTACTAGACACTAAAAATAACGTTGAAATTAAAAGTTATTCTCATGATGATAAAAAAAAGAAAGAAAACCAATTAGCAGACAGGTACGATAATGAAAAATGCAACAAATAGGTAACAAGAAGAGGAGACGATAAATTAGAGAGAGAGAGAGAGAGAGAGAGAGAGAGAGAGAGAGAGAGAGAGAGAGAGAGAGAGAGAAAAAAAAATCTTAGTCTTCTCAAAGTCCTTATACTACGACAATAAAAAACAAAAAAAAAAAAAACAAAAAAATCAATATAAAAAGAAAACAACAACAACAACAACAACAAAATTCGTATGTTTACACGAGTCTGTTTGTGTGTATGTTTACCTAACCACCACCACCACCACCACCACCCAGCAACACACACACACGCACACGAGAGAGAGAGAGAGAGAGAGAGAGAGAGAGAGAGAGAGAGAGAGAGAGAGAGAGAGAGAGAGAGAGAGAGAGAGAGAGAGAGAGAGGGAGAAGCCTTTACATGTGGTGTCAGCAAATCCTTCAAAAAATCCTTCGAAGTCTCCCCACCATAGGACTCTGAGACGCAAAACGCGGCTGCCCTCACGCCCTAGGGATTCACGGGATCTTGTTCCTTGAGGTGTTGTCGAGGGGCTGCCTTGGGATCCTTCGGCCAGGAGTCCTTCCCTCAAGGATTCAACGTTGGGGGTCCTTCTATATTTTTTATTTTTATTTTTATTTTTCCTTTCCTAGCGTCTCTTAAAAAATGTTCTCTTTCTCTCACTTTCTTGTTATGTTTGTGTGTGTGTGTGTGTGTGTGTGTGTGTGTGTGTGTGTGTGTGTGTGTGTGAAAAAAAACACACGCCCCATTATAAAGCTTTTGCATCAACAATAAAACAAAAGAGAAGAGCGGGACATTCACCCAACAACAACAACAACAACAACAACAACACACACACACACACACACACACACACACGACACACACACGCACACGACACACATTTAGCACGTGCACACTGTCCCTCGTGGCAACATGAGTAGTAGTAGTAGTAGTAGTAGTAGTAGTAGTGGTGGTAGTGGTAGTAGTAGTAGTGGTAGTGGTAGTAATAGTAGTAGTAAGAGTAAGAGTAAGAGTAGTAGTAGTAGTAGTAGTAGTAGTAGTAGTAGTAGTAGTGGTAGTGGTAGTAGTAGTGGTGGTAGTGGTGGTGGTGGTGGTGGTGGTGGTGGTGGTGGTGGTGGTGGTGGTGGTGGTGGTGGTGGTTCCTCACAAATTTACAATGTTTATGAGTTCAGTTTTTCCATCGAGACCTTCACGCCTCAGAAGTAGATGCAAAGGGCGCCGCTAAGGCCACAGGTGTTGATCTGAAGGACCCACAGTGTGTTGCAGAGCGAAGAACACAGTGTTGAGGGAGCGCAAAGGAGTACGAAGGAAGAACAAACAGCAACAGTAAAGGGGGAGAGAGTGAGAGTGAGAGAGTGAGAGAGAGAGAGAGAGAGAGAGAGAGAGAGGTGATTAAGAGGAAAGTAATTAGTTGAAGTAAATATTGCGTGTTGCTAGGAGTAATTAGTTTTTTTTTTTTAAGGAAGAAA
>JAPQNM010000037.1:5492265-5502265 GCA_029783475.1 Metacarcinus magister | reverse complement strand
TGGCACCTTCCGCGTTGGTCCGTCTGAAGCCAAGGACGTACACGTTTGGCGGGTTTTTTAGGGTCTGTCTCACACTTGGGGACGAGAGTGAACTGGAATGTTTGTTTCTGATATGATTGCTACCACCATCTCTCTCTCTCTCTCTCTCTCTCTCTCTCTCTCTCTCTCTCTCTCTCTCTCTACGCAACCCACATGCTTCAATATAAACATTTATTCTCCTTACATTCTCTCCCTCTAACACAATAATCCCTCTCTCCTCCTCTCTCTCTCTTCCCTCTCCTCCCCGCCCACTCAAGTCCCACTCAAACAAGATTAAGCGACTCTACTTATCAATGCTACACAGGTTCGAATTTAGACTCGATCCTCCTTGTTGTGATTCCCTGATGCGCTTTTGTTTTGATTATGATTATCTATTATTACTGGTTACTGTTTACCTCCTTGTGTGTATTTTGTTTTACACTTTTTTTTCTTCTTCTTATACTTGTGTTCATGTCGTTTATATTTTATTTTATATATATTTGTTTTATGGTTTTATTTTTGTATATTCTATTTGCTACTGTTTACTTTTGCTTATTTGTGTTCATGTCGTTTATATTTTGTTTTATATTTATTTGTTAATCGTTTTATTTTTTTTTGGTATATTCTGTCAGTTATTTTATTCTTGTTTATTGTTTATTTTATGATTGTTGTTATAAATGTTGTTTTGTTTAGTTTATCGATAACTTCATTATCCTCTTTATTGCATTTACTTAACCATTTACAGTTTATCACATTTCTTCTTTTAATATAAACATTACCATTCACTAACTAAAAAAATATCTCGTTTAACTTTCTCTTCTTCTTCCTCTTCTTCTTCATCTTCTTTTTCCTCTTAACTTTATCTTTCATTCATTATTTATGTAAACTTTCATATTTTCCACACACTGGTTTCAAAATTAACTCCCCATAATCTTAACCTCATTATCATTATCATCATCTAATCAAACTTTCTCAACGTATATCTTTTTAATAAGCAAACATTTAATAAAACCTAAACAAGAAAAAAAATATATATACACACACATCTATTTTACACAAGCGTGAGTGAGTGTGTGTGTGTGTGTGAGAATTTTTTTTCTGTGTGTGTGTGTGTGTGTGTGTGTGTGTGTGTGTGTGTGTGTGTGTGTTATGCAATGAGAACACCTTGGACGGGTAAGCCAGGTGAGTTAATGAGGTGTGAGGGGAAGGTGTGCGCGCTCCTTACCTGAGACTGTACCTGACAACACTACCTCTCATGTTGTATTACCTGTGTCGGGAGGAACAGACAGGAGGGAAGGGTAGGGGAGGGAGGAACAGACAGAAGGAGGGAAGGGAAGGGAGGGAGGAACAGATAGAAGGAGGGAAGGGAAGGGAGGAACAGATAGAAGGAGGGAAGGGAGGGAGGAGGAACAGATAGAAGGAGGGAAGGGGGAGGAACAGATAGAAGGAGGGAAGGGAAGGGAGGGAGGAACAGATAGAAGGAGGGAAGGGAAGGGAGGGAGGAACAGATAGAAGGAGGGAAGGGAAGGGAGGGAGGAACAGATAGAAGGAGGGAAGGGTAAGGGAGGGAGGGCAGACAGAAGGAGGGAAGGGAAGGGAGGGAGGAACAGACAGAAGGAGGGGAGGGGAGGAAGGAGGAGAGACAGAAAGGAGGGAAGAACAGACAGAAGGAGGAACAGTGCGTGAACAGAAGAAGTAAAGAGTAAGTATGGTAGCAACAAGGAAGGAAGGAAGAGAGAGAGAGAGAAAGAGGAAGAGAGAGATAGAGAGAGGATGGAAGTAAGGAGGAATGGGAAAGAAGAGGGAAAGAGAGGCTGATAGGAAGGACAAAAAAATCGTAGCAACAAGGAAGAGAGGAAGAGAGAGAGGATGAAAGGAAGGAGAATAAGGAAGAAGAGAGGGAAGAGAGGATTAAAAGAAAGAGTAATAAGGAGAAAGAGAGAAAAAAAATGTTGAGAAGATAAAAGGAAGGATAAATAAAAAGATAAGTATCATAAAAACAAAACATAGAAGGAAAAGAAGATAAGAAAAAAAAAAGAAAGAAAAATAATAATAAAAAAAAACCAACTAGAATAATAATAGAGAAGGAAAATAGATAAGATAAAAAGGAAGAATAAATTTAAAACAACAATACTAAGAGGAGAGAGAGAGAGAGAGAGAGAGAGAGAGAGAGAGAGAGAGAGAGAGAGAGAGAGAGAGAGAGAGAGAGAGAGAGAGAGAGAGATTATCTGCAACGTTAAAAAGGTGATAATGAAATGAAAAACAAAACAAAACACAATAGTCTCTCTCTCTCTCTCTCTCTCTCTCTCTCTCTCTCTCTCTCTCTCTCTCTCTCTCACTAACAAAAGGATAAAGGATAGATGAGAGGGATAAGAGGAGAGAGAAACAAAAGAAAAGCAAATCCTCAACACAATTTCAAAACCAAAGGAAGGAAGGAAAAGAAAGAAAGAAAGAAAGAGAGAGAGAGAGAAAGAGAGAAAGAGATAGAGATAGTGAGCGAAACATTAACGATCACAACAATGTAATAAAAATAATCAGAATTCATGACGAGACTAAATGAATAATGGAAAATAAAAATGTAAATTAGCATCAACACTAGAATGATTTAAGATGATGATGATAATAATGATGATGATAATGATGATAGTGATGACGATGCAACACTAAAGGAACAGAGTAAAGAAATAAAAGTGTATGACAAGTTAACATAATAATAATAATAATAATAATAATAATAATAAACATAATAATTTAACACAATGTATATTAAACAACGTAGGAAAATAAATAATAAATAATAATACGATTTAACACTAAAAGAAAAGAAAAGATCAATAAAGGGAATTTCAAACTTAGACAGAAAATGCAATACGGATTATGAAAGAAAATTGTGCAAAAAAGAAAGAAAATATGGAAAGAAAAAAAGAAAATAATAATAATAGCAATACAGAAAATAATTATACACACACTTCTGCACTTGTAAATAAATCCCTTTGGCTTCATAATACAAAATTTTAATAATAATAATAATAAAAAAATAAATAAATAAAAAAAAAAGATAAACCTGTCAATCTGTTTTTTTTCCCCTTCACACGAACGAATGTATATATATAAAAAAAAAAAAAATATATAAATAAAATAAATAAATAAAACGAGAAAGGACTAAAACATTGTAATGGAGACAACAACAAAAATATTCTTAGCTCAGGGTCATGACGTGTGTGTGTGTGTGTGTGTGTGTGTGTGTGTGTGTGTGTGTGTGTGTGTGTGTATACGTGGGCGTGTGTATACGTGCGCATGTGTATATGTGCGTGTGTGCATCAAAATCCTCCTGATATGCTACCACCCATGAAGTAAGTATACATTAAAAATAAATTCAATACTTAATACACATCTAATACATCCCCCCCCTGCCCCCCCCCCAACACCCCCTCCCCCCCCAACCAGTGATATGCAAATGCTGTGTGATGTTCTGTTCCCTTGAGACTCTTCACTCCCTCCTCCCTCTATGACGCAACCTAAACAACCCTAAACTGTCCCTAACAACCTTTGACAACACCTAAACAACCTATAACAGCCGTAAACTGCCTCTAACAAGCCTTAACAGCCCTACATAGCTTCTAACAGTACCTAATCAGTCTTTAACAATCTCTAACAGTCTTTAACAATCTCTAACAGCCCTAACCTGCTCTAACAGCCCGAAACAATACTTCTATACAATCCTTTAACAACCTGTAATCCCCAAACAGCCTCTAACAATCACCAACAGCCCCACACAAACTCTAACAGCCTCCTTTCTTTCTCTTTATCTATAGTTTCTCAAATCCTTTTTCACATGTACTCCCTTATTTCTCGTTTTTATTTACAGTTTGCTAAGTCCTTTCTATACTTTCCTAACCAACTATTACTTCTATTACCTTATTTCTCCTCTTTATTTACAGTTTTCTATACTTTCCTAGCCAATAATCACTTCTATTTCCTTATTTCTCTTCTTTATCAAATTTTCTCAAGTCCTCTTATCTCTACTTATTCATTTTTCTCCTATTCATCTACATTGTCCCCAGGTCCCCATTCTCACTTGTTTATCCAATAGAGATGAATAACATACACACACACACACACACACACACACACACACACACACACACACACCCACACACACACACACACACACACACACACACCTAGTCTTAATCTTGGTTCAGCGCCTCGGCTCACACGTCTTTCGCTGCAAACGTGTCTTGCGAATGCTTTTACACGCTCATCCCAGCCTGCTTACACCTCCTCCTCCTCCTCCTCCTTCTCCTTCTCCTCATGTATATAAACATTAACACTCGGAATGAACACGTAAAAAAAATAAAATAAATAATAATAATAATAATAATAATAATAATCATGATAATAAATAAATATAAATAGGAGAAAACACTACGATTTATGGCTTCTAAAACTATCACACAAACAACAACAACAACAATAATAAGAGTTCAATTTTTCCTGTTCAACCAAGGAGAGAGAGAGAGAGAGAGAGAGAGAGAGAGAGAGAGAGAGAGAGAGAGAGAGAGAAAGAGAGTTACTACTACATGTTTTCGATGCTGTTGTAAAGATGGTGGTGGTGGTGGTGGTGATGGTGGTGGTGGTGGTGGTGGTGGTGGTGATGGTGGTGGAGGATCCTTGAGTGGAGTGTGAGTGGCCTTGTTGTTCCCACGCCTCCATCACCACCACCACCACCACCACCACCATCACCACCACCACCACCACCATCACCATCACCACCATCATGAAATTTTATCCATTCAAGCTCTATTTTCTTTCATTCTTATTTATTTACACTTGCTTTGTATTGATGTGTGTGAGTTAGAGCCAATTCTCTCTCTCTCTCTCTCTCTCTCTCTCTCTCTCTCTCTCTCTCTCTCTCTCTCTCTCTCTCTCTCTCTCGCTGGATTTCACAACTAACTCACTCGCCATTAATATCACCTGCGTCTAATCCTAACTTAATTACCCTGTCACACCTGTACACACTAACAACAACAACAACAGCAACAAACAACAACAACAACAACAACAACAACAACAACAAGGACGAAAAAAATACAACACACAAAAACAAATGAGGTTTAGATTGATAATAATAAGAATAATAAAAAAAAAAAAATAAAAAAAAACCACATTAATTTATCTCCGTCGAAGCCAAGGACAGCTACCCGAACACTTTTTTGTAAACATGACGAAGGACGAAGAGAGGAAAAGGTCCTTAATATGTCTCCTTAGGGATCCATACAACACTCCTTCCCTTTCCCTTTCCCCTTACCTACTCCCCTCACTCTTTCCTTTCCCCTCACCCTTCCCTTTCCCCTCACCCTTCCCTTCCCCTCATCCTTTCCCCTTCCGTTAACACCTTCCCCGCCTCCCCATTGTCCCATTACGTCACAGTCTCCCTTTATCCCTTCATCCTACACCTTCCACCTCCCCTTTGTATAACTCTTTAACTCCTTCCACATCCTACACCTCCTATCCTCCTCCATTTCATTATAGCTCAAACGAATGCACGTATCTCCCTCTTTCTTTACTATTCTATATATTTTTGACGTAAGCCTCATACTTTTCGTGTTATTGAAAAAACATGATTTCAGCCAAAAAGTCAAATAGGTAGGAAACGTTAGGTTAGGTTATGTTTTGTTAATATTTCAACACAACTCATGAAAATCAGTAGCAAGGTGTTCTCGGACATGCTGGTCACGAATCTGGACTCAGTTTTCTGATTACTATAATATTTGGATTTTCGATTTTGTGGCCCGTAAATTTCACCAGAATTGAGGTCGAACATTTCTTTTCCCCATTTTACTACAAAAATATTAATCCTACATGAAAAATGCATAGGGACTAACTTATGAATCTTGACAACATCTATCGATTGCAGTCATCACCTTTCCAATAACTTTTATACTTTTTGAAGAAAATAAAAATTGAGAAAAAAGTAAATGTGTATTTCTTTCCATTCTTACATCTATACTTACACTCCAATTCCATTTCGGTATAGCTCAAAAGAACGGGCGTCTTTTGCTCTTTCTTTTACATCCTATACTCAGTTTACGTAAACCTTATACTTTTCGAGTTATTTAACAAAACGGTATTTCTGACAAAAATTCTAAGGATACACCCTAGAAAATTTCATAAAAATTTCGAAACACCCGAGTCTCATGAAAACTGATACAAAAAAGTTCTCGGTCATGCTGAACACGAATCTAGTCTCAGTTTCCTGATTACTATAATATCAAACAGTATTTCACCCTTGCTTGCCTAATAACAATAATGAAATAACATTTAACTTTACTGGCTGATGCTGGTCTCCTACGACACAAATACATAGAGATGACCTAACCTAAATACTACTACTACTACTACTACTACTACTACCACTACAACTACTACTACTACTACATCATCATCTTCTCCTCCTCCTCCTCCTCCTCCCTAAAGACAGGTTGGACGAGTCTGCTGATGCTGCTCCTCTTCTTAGCTTCCTCTCTTAATTCTCTTTCTTATCTCCCTTTCATCCTTCTTCTCTCCTACCTACTTTGGAAAATGACAAGTAATTTTAACTTACAAATCCAAACTACTTCCTTCCATTCTTCTTCCCTCCCTTCTTCCCTTCCTCTCTCCCTCCTTCCTTCCTTACCTCCTTCCCTTCCTCCCTCCCTCTACAAGTTACATAAGGTAATTGGAGAGAGGTAAGGGAGGAGGGAGAGAAACTAAGGTACAAGGGAAGGAATATAGAAGGAGGATAGGATAAGTTAAGGAGAAGAGGATGAATGCAAGTGGAATGAATGAATGGTGAAAGAGAGAGAAAGGAAGGAAGGGAGGAAGAGAGGAAGAGAGGAAGGGAGGAAGAGAAGAAGGGAGGAAGAGAGAAGGGAAGAAGGGTGAGAGAGAGCTATTTCAAAGCTATGTAAGTGGTTTATATAAGTCTAGAGATTACTACTATACTCTCTCTCTCTCTCTCTCTCTCTCTCTCTCTCTCTCTCTCTCTCTCTCTCTCTCTCTCTCTAATCTTGCTACAAATTTTTAGAGGTAACACTTTACACCTGCTCCCTCCTCCTCCTCCTCCTCCTCCTCCTCCACCACCACCACCTCCTCCTCCTCCGCCACCTCCTCCTCCTCCTCCTCCAAGTAACATTACCCTTCGCGGGCCTAACATGAAAGTCAATCCCTCCCTTCCCCCCCCCCCATTTCTCCTCCTTTTTCTCTCCCTCCTCCCCTTTCTACCTCCATCCTTTCCATCTTTTTTCCTCTCTATGTGATTCTTCCTGATGATGATGATGATGATGATGATGATGATGATGATGATGATGATGATGATGATAAACTACTACTACTACTACTACTGATGCATTTATGTATGTATGTATTTATGTATGTGTGTATGATAGATAGGCTGTGTACGTCAGATAGTGTGGACGTGTACAAATGTGTAAGACTATACGTACACGCGGGAAGAAAAAGAAGAAGAAGAAGAAGAAGGAGGAAAAGAAAGAAAGTAAAATAAAGAAGAAAATTTGAAAAAGAAAATTTGAAGACGAAGGAAAATAGAAGAAAATTTGAAGAAAAAAAAGAAGAAAAAGAAGAGGAAGAATAATTGTCTTTTAATCTATCTATCTAACCATGTACAAATATATATGAATGTATGTGTGTATGTATGTATGTATTTAAGTATGTATGTATATGTGTAAGTATGAATGCATGTATGTATGTATGTATGTATCCTAAGGTCAGGCAGGTGAGTCAGGTGTCAGTTCCCACGAGGCCCCTTTGACCCTGCCCCCCCCCCTCACCCCCACCGTGCCAGGACCCCCCTCCGCCACCCCTCCAGCCAATCAGCGACAAGGAGGCACGGAAGGAACCAATCACCTGTCTCCATTTACACCTAATTGATGACGTCACACTTACTGGGGAAATAATAATAATAATAAAAATAATAAAGTAATAATGATGAAAATAATAATAATAATAAAGTGATAATGATGAAAATAATAATAATAATAATAATAATGATGATAATGCTAATAATAATGAGCCAACACACCAATTAATTCAGTCAGTCTGTCAATTAGTTCAGTAAGTCAGTTTAAGTCACTCTAAACAGTCATGCCATCATTCAAATCAGCAAATCAAACACTCTGTAACTATGATCACACAGATCACTCGTACAAGCGTTTTAGATCGAATGAAGCGAATCACTTTTTCTTCAATAGAATCGTGAATATTTAGAATTCTCTCCCAGCACAAATAGTTAACAGTATCACAATTGAATCATTTAAGAAGAAACTCGATAAACATTCAGCATCTATTCACCAAATTGAGTATTTCATTCACGTGTAATTAATTTTTTTCTCTCCATAGAAATAGACGTCGATTAGTTTTGTTTTTCTCACTTTTCTATATAAATTCCATGATAGTTTGTCTTTACTACATGGTATCACTTCCTCTTCCGACCAACTTAGGCTGGAGGGAGAGGTGGGTGGGAAGGAGCCTTCCACTTTGCTGTCCTTTTGTCTCTATCAAGTAGATATTATAGTAGTAATGTAGCCACACGGACAGCCTCGTTAGATCCAGTAGGACTGTTGTTGTTTGTTCCTCCTTTGTACTCCTCCTTCTCCTCCCCCTCCTACTCCTTCTCCTCCTCTCGAGTTTTCTCTTCTACTTCCTCCTCTTCTCGTTCTTCCATTCCACTTTCTCCTCCTACATATCAAGATTTCCTCCTTCTTTTCCCCCTTTCTCTTTATCATCATCATCATCATCATCATCATCATCATCATCATCATCATCATCATCATCATCATCATCATCATCATCATCATCATTCTTCTTCTTCTAATATTATTATAGTTATTCTTTATTTTTCCTCCTTTAACAAGAGACAAGATCGGGTTTTCATGTCATTTCTCCTCCTCTCTCCTCCTCCTCCTCCTCCCTTCTTTACCTCCTCCTCCATCACTTACTTCTCCTCCTTCTTCTTTTTTGTCACCATTCTCCTAACTCCTCCTCCTCTTCCTCTTCCTTATTTTTTCGTCGTCCTTCTTCTGCTAACTAATCCTCCTCCTCCTCCTCCTCCTCCTTCTTCTTCTTCTTCCATTCTTTCAAGTCACTCTTCTTCTGCTCACTAGTCTTCCTTTTTTGTCATCCATCTTCTGCTAACTAGTCCTCCTCCTCCTCTCCCTCCCCCCCAACTCCTCCTCCCCCTCCTCCTCTTCCCCCCCTCCTCCTCCTCCTCCTCCGTGCACTAGTATGAGGACACTTGAGTTTGTTTATACTACAGGATGAATGGCGTCTGTGTTTATATCCTGGTGAGAAGGATGAACCGAGCTGACGGTCATAGCTGCATACTGCCCTAACCTAACTTAACCTAACCTAACCTAACCTAACTTAACCTAACCTAACCTAACCTAACCTAACCTAACCTAACCATAACCTAACCTACTAACCTAACCTAACCTAACCTAACCTAACCTAACCTAACCTAACCTAACCTTAACCTAACCGACCTAACCTAACCTAACCTAACCTAACCTAACCTAACCTAACTAACCTTAACCTAACCTAACCTAACCTAACCTAACCTAACCTAACCTAACCTAACCTAACCTAACCTTAACCTAACCTAACCTAACCTAACCTAACCTAACCTAACCTAACCTAACCTAACCTAACTACCTAACCTAACCTAACCTACCTAACCTAACCTAACCATAACCTAACTTAACCTAACCTAACCTGACTTAACCTAACTTAACCTAACCTAACCTAATCCTACCTAACCTAACACATTACCATCACCCTTTCCCCTCTCTATTTCCCTTCACTAACCTTCCTAGCTCCCTATTTTCCTCTCCCCAACCTTCCCCTCTCATTTTCTCCCTCTCTTTTCCCTTTCCCCTCTCTATCACCCTTACCAACTTTTCCCTCTCCCTCCCCTTTTCTCTCA
>JAPQNM010000037.1:5482265-5487265 GCA_029783475.1 Metacarcinus magister | reverse complement strand
TGTGTGTGTGTGTGTGTGTGTGTGTGGTTATGTTACGTATACTATTGTTATTGTTACTATTATCATTATCATTGTTATCATTATCATTGTTGTTATCATTTGTTTGTTTAGGAAGAGGAGGATGAAAAAAAAGATAGGACATGAATAAGAGGAAGAGGAAGAGGAAGAAGAGGAAGAGGAAGAGGAACTAACACATAGACCTCTTGATTAAGTGGTCAGATCATTATTATCTTCCTCTATTACTAATTGTCCTTCCTCTTCCTCCTCTCCTCCTCCTCCTCCTCCTTTTCTCCCTCCTCTCCTCCTCCTCTTCCTCCTACTCTAGTTTCTTGCTTATAAACATTGGCGACTTTCATTTTTCCTCTTTACCGTCACGCCCACACCCACGCCCACGCCTACTGAGGGGAGAGCGTGAGGGGTCAAGAACGTGCTCTAGAAAAGGGAAAGGTGGAAGAGAGAGAGAGAGAGAGAGAGAGAGAGAGAGAGAGAGAGAGAGAGAGAGAGAGAGAGAGAGAGAGAGAGAGAGAGAGAGAGAGAGGTAGGTAAGGGGTGTCTTTCAAGCTACACGATTTAACATTCAGTGCTACTCTCCCCCTTACCCCCCTTCCCTCTCTCTCCTCCCCCCCTTTCCTCTCTCCCCTCCCCCCCTTCCCTCCTCCCCTTTCCCTTAACCCTTTTATCACAACCACGCCTCTTCTATCCCACATAACTAACCCTTTCTCTCCATTCCTCCCTCCTACGTAGCTATAGAACTCTCTCTCTCTCTCTCTCTCTCTCTCTCTCTCTCTCTCTCTCTCTCTCTCTCTCTCTCTCTCTCTCTTTGTATTTGTTTGTTTGTGAATTATAATGAAGAATTGATAAAAAAAAACTGGTTTGTCAAGTTTATCTTGGCGCCACAAACGACATGAATCAGACGCACACACACACACACACACACACACACACACACACACACACACACACACACACACACACACACAGGTAACCCTTCTCACCATCTGGAATTAACTGTCTATACATATATACATACATACATACATACATATTAACTAACACACACACACACACACACACACACACACACACACACACACACACACACACTGACAGTACCATTGCCTTCTGTCCCCTTGCTACGTCAAGATAAATGTGTGTGTGTGTGTGTGTGTGTGTGTGTGTGTGTGTGTGTGTGTGTGTGTGTGTGTGTGTGTGTGTGTGTGTGTGTGTGTGTGTGTGTGTGTGTGTGTGTGTGTAGTTCCCATGACCTCTTGTGCTCTTACCCCCCAGCATCAAGACCCCCCCCCCGGCCGCTAGCCTTCACCCCCCTCCCACCCCCACTCCCCCAGGCAACCCCCTCCCTCCCCCAACAAGGCTGAGTTATAGTGTCCCAAACCTCACCCTCTTGGCCCCCCCCTCCCTCCCCTCCTACCCAATGTCCTAATCCTCCCCCCCCCCTCCTCCTCCTCCTCCTCCTTCTCTTCCTCTTCCTCCTCTTCCACCCCCGCTTCGCTTCTCTCTATCATCACTACCACTGAGAGAGAGAGAGAGAGAGAGAGAGAGAGAATTAACAAGTTTATAAAGACCTAAATCCATTAGTTTACATGCAAATCATTTTTTTTCTTCTCTCTCTCTCTCTCTCTCTCTCTCTCTCTCTCTCTCTCTTTAACACCAACAAACTAAAGTAGAACATAAACAGAAGGGAAAAAAAGAAAATTTCATTAATGTTACAATAGTCCAACAGATCTTAGCAGAGCTTTCTGGTGGGACAGAATCCAGTCTTCCCATGGGTCCAACGTTGCCATGTGTACGTGAACTAGCCAGTTAGAACTTGATGTACATAAGTAAAAGGCATATAAAATGTTTTAACGAAAATCCATACAACATAAAATATAAAAAAAAAAAATGTATAAAATAAAAGTTAACGTGCTACGTTTACGATATTCATATGAATATCGAAGCGCGGCATACATTTTTTACAGTGTTGCTTGGCAAACGTTATCACTTTTATCAACGTTCACCGTAGTTCTTATTAAGGGAAATGTTGCAATAACTGTGTTCTAAATACAATATGATGGAATATAGCAATAAAATGAGGTATTTCCTATATAAAATAAATATTGTAAACTCCCATCAAACGGCAGCACTCATTGTTCAACTTCAGGACAGGTCACCTGTTAAGCGCGTACACACACACACACACACACACACACACACACACACACACACACACACACACACACACACACACATCCTTTTTCCATAAACATGAATTTCTTCCTCATTTTTTCGAAAGCTATTAGAGATATTGGAAATATAATTGCAGCATCTGATAGACCTAATTAAACTCTAAAAGTGTCATTATGAATATTTGTTCTATGACTAATAATTACGCAGTAAAATGAAACTTAATATTTATATAAAAACATGACTTTCCTCCTCATTTTTCGAAAGCTATTAGAGATATTGGAAATATCATTGCAGCATCTGATAGACCTAATTAAACTGTACAACTGTAATTATGAATATTTGTTCTATGACTCATAATTACGCAGTAAAATTAAACTTTATATTTATATAAAAACATGACTTTCCTCCTCATTTTCTCGAAAGCTATTAGAGATATTGAAAATATCATTGCAGCATCTGATAGACCTAATTAAACTGTACAACTGATATTATGAATATTTGTTGTATGACTAATAATTACGCAGTAAAATAAAACTTTATATTTATATAAAAACATGACTTTCCTCCTCATTTTCTTAAAAGCTATTAGAGATATTGGAAATATCATTGCAGCATCTGATGGACCAAATTAAACTGTACAACTGATATTATGAATATTTGTTGTATGACTAATAATTACGCAGTAAAATAAAACTTTATATTTATATAAAAACATGACTTTCCTCTTCATTTTCTCGAAAGCTATTAGAGATATTGGAAATATCATTGCAGCATCTGATAGACCTAATTAAATTGTACAACTGATATTATGAATATTCGTTCTATGACTAATAATTACGCAGTAAAATTAAACTTTATATTTATATAAAAACATGACTTTCCTTCTCATTTTCCCGAAAGCTATTAGAGATATTGGAAATATCATTGCAGCATCTGATAGACCTAATTAAACTGTACAACTGTAATTATGAATATTTGTTCTATGACTCATAATTACGCAGTAAAATGAAACTTAATATTTATATAAAAAATTGACTTTCCTTCCTCATTTTCTCGAAAGCTATTAGATATTGGAAATATCATTGCAGCATCTGATACACCTAATTAAATTGTACAACTGATATTATGAATATTTGTTCTATGACTAATAATTACGCAGTAAAATTAAACTTTATATTTATATAAAAACATGACTTTCCTTCTCATTTTCCCGAAAGCTATTAGAGATATTGGAAATATCATTGCAGCATCTGATAGACCTAATTAAACTGTACAACTGTAATTATGAATATTAGTTCTATGACTCATAATTACGCAGTAAAATAAAACTTTATATTTATATAAAAACATGACTTTCCTCCTCATTTTCTCGAAAGCTATTAGAGATATTGGAAATATCATTGCAGCATCTGATGGACCAAATTAAACTGTACAACTGATATTATGAATATTTTTTGTATGACTAATAATTACGCAGTAAAATAAAACTTTATATTTATATAAAAACATGACTTTCCTCCTCATTTTCTCGAAAGCTATTAGAGATATTGGAAATATCATTGCAGCATCTGATAGACCTAATAAAACTGTACAACTGTAATTATGAATATTTGTTCTATGACTCATAATTACGCAGTAAAATAAAACTTTATATTTATATTGAAACATGATTTTACTCCTCATTTTCTCGAAAGCTATTAGAGATATTGGAAATATCATTGCAGCATCTGATACACCTAATTAAATTGTACAACTGATATTATGAATATTTGTTCTATGACTAATAATTACGCAGTAAAATTAAACTTTATATTTATATAAAAACATGACTTTCCTTCTCATTTTCCCGAAAGCTATTAGAGATATTGGAAATATCATTGCAGCATCTGATAGACCTAATTAAACTGTACAACTGTAATTATGAATATTTGTTCTATGACTCATAATTACGCAGTAAAATGAAACTTAATTTATATATAAAAACATGACTTTCCTCCTCATTTTCTCGAAAGCTATTAGAGATATTGGAAATATCATTGCAGCATCTGATACATCTAATTAAATTGTACAACTGATATTATGAATATTTGTTCTATGACTAATAATT
Source organism: Metacarcinus magister (assembly GCA_029783475.1). Taxonomy (NCBI): domain Eukaryota; kingdom Metazoa; phylum Arthropoda; class Malacostraca; order Decapoda; family Cancridae; genus Metacarcinus; species Metacarcinus magister. The sequence continues at coordinate 5,482,971 of JAPQNM010000037.1, read as the reverse complement.
ACGCAGTAAAATTAAACTTTATATTTATATAAAAACATGACTTTCCTTCTCATTTTCCCGAAAGCTATTAGAGATATTGGAAATATCATTGCAGCATCTGATAGGCCTAATTAAACTGTACAACTGTCATTATGAATATTTGTTCTATGACTCATAATTACGCAGTAAAATGAAACTTAATATTTATATAAAAACATGACTTTCCTCCTCATTTTCTCGAAAGATATTAGAGATATTGGAAATATCATTACAGAATCTGATAGACCTAATTAAAATCTACTACTGTCATTATGAATATTTGCTCTAGTACTAATATATACTGAATTTTACTTTTTTTAAAATTACTTTCTTCCTCATTTTCTCGAAAGCTATTAGAGATATTGGAAATATCATTGCACCATCTGATACACCTAATTCAACTGTACAACTGTCATTATGAATATTTGTTCTATGACTAATATTACGCAGTAAAATAAAACCGTATATTTATATAAAAACATGACTTTCCTCCTCATTTTCTCGAAAGCTATTAGAAATTGGAAATATCATTGCAGCATTTGATACACCTAATTAAACTGTAAAACTGTCATTATGAATATTTGTTCTATGACTAATAATTACGCAGTAAAATGAAACTTAATATTTATATAAAAACATGACTTTCCTCATTTTCTCGAAAGCTATTAGAGATATTGGAAATATCATT
>JAPQNM010000037.1:5467116-5482165 GCA_029783475.1 Metacarcinus magister | reverse complement strand
GACCAATTCAATTCAAAGTCAGTTTAAACGTGAGGCACTAGGTTTAAAAAATGATACGTAGCCTATGTATGGTTATGATAAGTACGAGTAAGTAAAAATATATATGTTACAACTATATCACATGTATGGAGTTGTTACACGAGCCTCGGCCGCCACCCGCCTCGCCAACAATACCACAGACAACCACACACACACCACATACACACCTGAATAAGGGTAGTGTATAGGTTAGTGTGTATTGCCCGTGCATACAGAAACAAGCCTCCCACCTCCCTGCCAGACGCACTCGTACGTAACTCCCTCCTTGTACACACAGTAGAGAGTTTGACCTTGACCTGACCCTGCCATGCACTCGTACGTACACTCCCTCCTTGTATGTCTGTATCACCAGCCTACATGTAACACACTTCATACCCTCAGACACGGGTTCATCTGTATTATTAAACCCTGAACCAAACTCACTCCCCAAAGAAGAATATTCCCCAGAGAAGAATATTTCCCAAAGAAGAATATTTCCCCAGAGAAGAATATTTTCCAAAGAAGAATATTTCCCAAAGAAGAATATTTCCCCAGAGAAGAATATTTTCCAAAGAAGAATATTTCCCCAGAGAATATTCCCAAGAGAAGAATATTTCCCCAGAGAAAAATATTCCACTAAAGAATATTCACCAAAGAATATTTCCCCCAGAGAAGAATATTACCCCAGATAATATTCAATAACAGTGACAGTCAGGGTTGAATATGACTGTCACCTTCAGTATCAGTGACAGTCAGGGTTGAATATGACTGTCACCTTCAGTAACAGTAACAGTCAGGGTTGAATATGACTGTCACCTTCAATAACAGTGACAGTCAGGGTTGAATATGACTGTCACCTTCAGTAACAGTAACAGTCAGGGTTGAATATGACTGTCACCTTCAATAACAGTGACAGTCAGGGTTGAATATGACTGTCACCTTCAATAACAGTAACAGTCAGGGTTGAATATGACTGTCACCTTCAATAACAGTGACAGTCAGGGTTGAATATGACTGTCACCTTCAATAACAGTGTCGGCACCGTAAACATTCACATCACAGTGCATTGACAGTGACTTACTTCCTCACCTTCCCAACCTACCACATTATCACCCCTAGAGTCCCTCCCCCCTCCCCCCACATTGCACCCCCCCTTCCCTCCCTCCACACTCCCCCCTTCCTGTTTTGATTGTAAGCATGAGTAGTAGTGGTCCAGCACATGCCAGGAGTGTGAGGTGAGGTGAGGCGCACACCATTGCACATGTCACCCGCACAAAGGAAACCGTCACTTGGTGGAAGCTGCGGGTGACCGGGTGACCGAGTGACCGGGTGGACTTAATGTACCCGGGGAATGTTGGACCCGTGTTGTCGGGTGTCTGGTTAGAACAGAAAGTGTTCTAAGTTGTAACACACTTGGAAAAAACATTATATTAGCTTCTTTTTTTTTCGTTTCCTTGAATATAACGCTTCAGTTTTATGTAATTTGTAAGAATTGATGCTGTAATTAGTATGAATTTTTTGTGTCTTGTTTGTAAGAGTGAAGCATTTATTTGTTCCTTGTTTGTCCATATGTTTTGTTGCAGATTTGTACGTCAACTACAACATAATTCTGGTGTTGAAGAAACATTTATATCATTACAAAATGAAGCTAAACTTTTGTATAAAGTACTTGTTATAAAATTGTATTACTGTGTATATAAATCCCGTTAGCTTGACATAATGATGCGTCGTAACCACAGTTCAATAAACACACAAGTACAATGAGACGACGGGTGATGCATAATGACCATTGTATTAGCCTTGAGCCTTGAGCCTTGTAACACAGTGTTGCAGTGATCACACATCTTCACAAGGTGCACCAATGTGTTCCTCATTTGGCTCATCACTCAAGTTTGAATGAATATGTTTAATGTTGATGAGGAACACAACACAAGGAGCAGCCAGTCATTATGAACTGTTGTGTTGTGTTGGTGTTGTGTTGTGTTGTGTTGTGTAGGGTGTGAGGGTGTGAGGTCACTACACACCCTGTAATGTGTCAAACCTTCATCCTCTTTGAGGAAGAAACAAAGTAAACAAAGTAAAAACTCATTATTCATTGACTCAAATCCAACCAATTCTTTGTCATCTAAAAGAGTTGAGGTTTTCAAAAACTTTGGTGTTCCTTTACTGAGAGAAGGATGGAGTGAAGTAATGACTGATTGTATCACATCTTTGTACAATAACTGGAGTGTTTCCTAAAAGAGTACACCGATGAAGGTATTGTTTCATCACCTTTGTACCAGTACTGAACGCGAGTCAGTACTGGTGTTAGGTTTGCATCAACTTTTGAAGTGTTCCGTCGCTGTGCTGGCGTGGGTGTTCCGCAGCACCGCCAGCACCGCCAGCACCACCACCGCCAAGGAGTAGCATCGGGACGTGAAATACAACCTAACATTATCTCCAGTCATTACCTGCAAGCTGCGCGGAGACAGAGACGGAGACACCAGGCGGAGGACACGACCTGTGGAGCCGCCTCCTCCCGCCCCCCCTGTGCCATGGATGAGTGACAGGTGGATGATGAGGGGCGTTGTGAGGTATTTACAGACATGAGGGGGGGCGGAGGGGGGCCAGCCATCACAGTGCACGAGAGTTGTCACAGCCCACACACCCTTCCCTCCCATCCCCTACCTTCCCCTACCTCCCCTTCCCCCCAACACAGCCATCCCCGTAGTTTGGCTTCAACTCTAACAACTAGCGACCTAAAAATACAATTAAAATGGGCACTGTCTCCAGCTTAGAAGGAGGAACAGGAAGACAAGAGAAAGAAGACGAGGAGGAGGAAAAGATGAATGTTGCGTTATGTCCAATCACAGACTTCCTATCAGACACTCAATTGAGGAAAACTTTGCTGTTACTGTTAGTGTGAGTGTAACAGATTAAATCACAGGCCTGCTCACTCACACTCACACACTCACACACACACACACACACACACACACACACATACATTAGGTCATACAAAAACAATGACAAGAACAGTTCATACTTCATCAACCTTGTCCAGAAACAGAAGTGAACGAGGAAGGAAGGAAGGAAGGTGTTACTGGAAAAACAGACACACACACACACACATACGTCACGTCATCTGTAATCTTGGTGCCGTGGTGAATGAACCGTGACATGACGCACACACACACACACACACACACACACACACACACACACACACACTGACGTACACACACTCAACCCAAAGACTCAGAGGAAGAAGACCAAACTTTAGTTGTCAGGTCAGAGTCATCGGCCGGTGACCAAAATAACCACAGATGTCGGTCACTTAGTACCACTTGAGACAACCTTACACACACACACACATACACACACACACACACACACACACACACACATACATACACACACTCCCACAGTAAACATAGCACCATGGTCCCTCTTCCCTCCCACTGTACGGGTCGAGAACACACAACACAGCCCAGCACGAAGGCAGCGTAACGCCTTCAGTAGTGGGTGTGTGTGGGTGATTCTGTGCCGCTCCGTTCTGCCTTGTGCCGCCTCACTACCCTTCCTCGGTAATGGCGTCACACTTGCGTTTGGTGAGCTGGTCCAAACGAAGCTTCGCCTTGTCCTCGAAGTAGTGGTTCATTCGGGTCACCGCGTACTCCTGGGGGGCAAGGATGGGTCAGGGGGGCCAAGGGGGGCAAAGGGTGGGCCAAGGGGTGAGGTTCCCTTCAATATCATAACAATATAAGATAATGAAGAGGCTGCAAAAGGACAGTTGATCTACACAAGGCAGCTCATCACTATTATCATTATTATCATTATTATTATTATTATTATTATTATTAACAATAACAATACAATACAAGTACCAAACCCCCTTAACCCAACAAAACCAAACCTAACCTAACCTAACCCAACCTAACCCAATCCAACCCAAACCAAACCTAACCTAACCCAACCCAACCCAAACCTAACCTAACCTAGAGTGCCACAGTGCCTTACCATGTATCCGAAAGGTATGGTTGATGCCTGACTCTGTACAATTGACCACAGAGCCCAGAACAGGTGTGACACGGGGGTGAAGGCAGCCACCTCCTGCAGCAAGGTCTCTTCCGCCGGGTGACTGGGGGCGAAGGGTGCCGGATGCTGCGGGTGAGGCTCCGATGTCCCATTTATGTGCCTGGGGGAGCGGGAGAGTGGTGGTGGTGGTGGTGGTGGTGGTGATGATTGTAGGTGTGGTTATAGTGGTGGAAGTAGTAGTAGTAGTAGTAGTAGTAGTAGTAGTAGTAGTAGTAGTGGTAGTAGAAGTAGAAGTAGAAGTAGAAGTAGAAGTAGAAGTAGTAGTAGTAGTAAGAGTAGTAGTAGTAGTAGTTGTAAGAGTAGTAGTAGTAGTAGTAGTTGTAAGAGTAGTAGTAGTAGTAGTAGTAGTAGTAGTAGTAGAAGTAGAAGTAGAAGTAGAAGTAGTAGTAGTAGTAGTAGTAAGAGTAGTAGTAGTACATAATAGGTTTAGCAATTTCATTTTCTTTTTTTTCTTTACATCAACTTATTACCTTCACTTCACTCCCTACAAACACACACACACAAAAACACACACACACACACACACACACTCACAAGGAAGCAGTAGAATCCTCGATGCCGCTACTTGCTGCTGCTGCTGCTGCTGCTGCTTGTGCTGCTGCTGCCGCCGCTGACTTGCCTCGCCTGGTCCTCTCATAAGCGTCCAGGTAGGTTCTAATGAAGCTCACCTGAGAGGGAGGAACAACAGGTGAACACACACACACACACACACACACACACACACACTTTCAGGATGGTAAGGAATATACGAATGGCTTTTCATTTCCTAGATAAAGATATGATGAGAAACATTATAACTACAATGATCAGACCAAAACTGGAATATGCAGAAGTAATATGGTCCCCACACAAGAAAAAACGTGTTGAAATTAGAAAGAATACAGAGAATTGCAACTAAGATGGTGCCAGAATTGGAAGACCTAACATTGTATTTTTTTTTTTTTTTTATCTTTTACCCATGGCGCCGGTAGGCTTCAAGGAGACCTTAGATGGTTGGACTCCGCCCGTTAGTAGCGCGGGTTAGATTTTTTAAGTGACGCCTTGTTTCTTATTGATAGGCTCATGCTGCCAGCAGAAGCTCCTCGCGCATATAACGTTGCAGTCCTGGCAAGGATGGTGTTATGGCAGCATGTGGGTGATCTTAGGCCACTCGGCGGTAGTATCAAAGAAAAGTGTCCAGCACGTGCCAGGGCTCCAACGCGGGACCCTGAGCTGGTATGCCCGACCACTAGCAACTAGGCCACCGCCTACCCAGAATATGATGAAAGATTAAAAGAAATGCATTTAACAACATTGAAAGAAAGAAGAGAAAGAGATGACTTAATCACAATATATAAATTGATGAACAACCTGGAGGAAACATATAGAAAAGACCTAATATTAAGAAGAAAAGGAGAGGCTAAAAATTTAAAGACACAAGAATAAATTGCAAAAAAGGAATTTGCTTGAACCATACAAAAAAGTACAGTTTTCCCCAAAGAAATATAGATACTTGGAATGGACTGAAGGAAGAGGTGATAATGGCAAAGAATGTACATCAACTGAAGGAAAAACTGTACAAATATAGATACTTGGAATGGACTGAAGGAAGGAAGAGGTGATAATGGCAAAGAATGTACATCAACTGAAGGAAAAACTATACAAATATAGATACTTGGAATGAACTGAAGGAAGGAAGAGGTGATAATGGCAAAAAATGTACATCAACTGAAGGAAAAACTGTACAAATATAGATACTTGGAATGGACTGAAGGAAGAGGTGATAATGGCAAAGAATGTACATCAACTGAAGGGAAAACTGTACAAATATAGATACTTGGAATGGACTGAAGGAAGAGGTGATAATGGCAAAGAATGTACATCAACTGAAGGAAAAACTAGACATATAAATAGAGATAGGACCATAGGATTAAAGCCGAGGCCTTATAGATAAATACACACAGACTTGTAATGATAGCAATATAAAGTCACACCACCACCACCACCACCACCACCACCCACCTGTTTCATCCTACTCGGGTAATTGTCTCGATCCACCGTGAAGTAAGGTTGCACGGGAAGCTTGTACTCATATATCCATTCACAGAAGTGGTTAGCGAGATCAAAGCCGCGGTAGTTGTAGGAACAATACTCAAAGTCGATGAGGGCGATGCGGTCATTCCCTGTGGCTGGTTTAGGTCCTGTCTTGAGGAGAATGTTTCCCTCTTGCATGTCGTTGTGAGCGAACACGACGGGTGATTGTACCTTGGCTACAACCTGACGTAGGAATTCCATCTCACCCTTGTAGTCTACCTTCTGTAGCCGCTCCACCAGGCTGCTCTCGTACTCTCCGTCTCCACCCGGCTGGGGCTTCTGACTCAGGAACCCTTGGCTGGTGCGGAGCCATCTGGAGGGGGAGGGCAGGTGTTAGGTGTGTGTGTATTTACCTAGTTGTAATATACATTAAAAGAGTTATGTTCGTACTGTCCCGTCTGTCTCCAAATCTATTATTATCCAGTTTGCTTTTGAAATCATGAATATTTCTTGCATTAATTACTTCAGCATCAAGTTTATTTATTTCTTCCAGGCTTCTATGCTTTTATATGGGAAGCTGTATTTTTTCATGTCTCTCTTGCATGTAGTCCTTTTCAGTTTGTTCTCATGTCCTCTTGTTGTTCTGTCCCAACACACAAACAGATCATCTCTATCCATTTTTTCCAGACCTTTTGATGCTATAAAGTCTCCCCTTTCTCTTTTTTTCTCAAGAGTGTGTGTGTATATATGTGTGTGTGTGTGTGTGTGTGTGTGTGTGTGTTTGAGCTGGAGATGGGTGGTATTCATAAGTTTTAAAAGAAGCTCAATATACCTTGAAAGACATAGCACATAGCCTTATTGAGGGACAATTTGGAATACTGTTATCAAGAGACAGCTTGGAATGGAAGGATATTAAGAATCATTATTGAATAGGTCCACTAAGGATCGAACAGTCTTGAAATAAAATACAAACCTCAAGAAAAGAATGATAGAGGAGAGAAAGTATGTACGTAGTTAAAAAAAAAAAAAGAGGTATGAAATAGTCTGGTATGGGATTGAATGACTCAAGAAACACTTACAAAATCCTGGAATTGTATCAAGAAATCCTGGAATTGTATATATAAAAAAACACTTACAGAACCCTGGAATCACCTGAAAAAACACTTCTTCTGGAATCGCATCAAAAACATTCAAGAACTCCTGAAATTGTCTCAAGAAATACTGGAAGTACCACCACATTAGCTAACAACACAATATGAAGAGCCTCCACTAAGCTGCTATGAGAGACGTGTGTAGTAGTAGTAGCAGTAGTAGTGGTGGTGGTGGTTTTACAGGATTAGTGCGCAGTTGTATATAGTATTAAGGCGCAGTTATATACAGTGTTAGTACGCAGTTGTATAAAGTATTAGTGCGCAGTTGTATGCTCACCTTTCCATTGTGTTCCAGATCCAACTTGGCTCCTTGCTGATGGGCATTGAGGGCGTGTATATTGGCCATCTTAGTAGCAATGATGGCAGAGAGGTCAGGATCTGCAAGCTCATGTGTGAAGAGTGGACGAGCCTGGGTTAAAGTACAATGATAGGTTATGAAGGTGAAGGGAGAGGGTGAAGGGTGAAGGGGAAGGGGAAAGGTGAAGGGAATGGTGTGTGTGTGTGTGTGTGTGTGTGTGTGTGAAGAGTGGACGGCCTGGGTTAAGTACAATGATAGGTTACAAGGGTGAAAGGAAGGGAAGAGTGTGTGTATGTGTATGTGTATGTGGTATGTGTGTGGTGTGTGTGTGTTTTGTGTGTGTGTGTGTGTGAAAGTTTTAGAAGTTTCGATCAATTTGTGTAACCTGTAGTAGTAGTAGTAGTAGTAGTAGTAGTAGTATAAGTAGTAGTAGTAGTAGTAGTAGTAGTAGTATAATCATCATCGCTAAATACCAAATTATTTAATTTGAATGTTTAATTAAGGAACATAATTATTATCACATGAAAAGGTAATATGATTCTCTCTCTCTCTCTCTCTCCACACACACACAGGAATTAGCTTACTCTTACTATCTTATTTTTATTTACTCATTCTCATTCTTCATTTTACTTACACTCACTCTCCTCTCTCTCACACACACACACACACAGGAATTAGCTTACTCTTACTATCTTATTTTTATTTACTCATTCTCATTCTTCATTTACTTACACTCACTCTCCCTCTCTCTCTCTCTCACACACACACACACACACACACACATTCACTTTTCCTCTTACCCACACCCAACCACTCATAACCACTCGTAGTACACTCACTCATACCCACACCCACCCACTCATAACCCACACATTACACACTCACTCGTAGACTTACTCTTCCTCACACTTCTTACCCACACACACACACTCACTCACTCCTTCACACACACATTCGTACACTCCCTCTTTTCTCACACTCACTCGCATCATCGCACACTCCCTCACCGGAATGAACTGTTCCAGCCTGCCTCCTGGAACACACCATACAGCCTGGGGCCAAGGCGACGCTCAGACAGCAAGGCGAAGATCACACTCTCGGCCAACACAGATTCAAGGCGTCTTCACCGTGAACCTGCAGGGAAAGGTTAGGTAGCTAAGGTAAGGTAGGGTAAAGTTAGGTTAGGTTAGGTGTTGGTAGTGGTGTGTGGTGGGGCTGGTAATGACGAGGAGGAATTGAAGGGGAAACTGAAGCGCCGTCACACTAGTACTTTTTTCCGTCAATGTTAAGTGTTTTACGTGTTTTTTTCTCCGTGTTCTTTTTCCTTGTGCATCGGTCAGACGGACAGGATCGTCTTCATAGGGTAAGATTGTCAACTTTTAATTAAATCGGAATGCATAGTGGATAATATGAAATTATTCGAGTAAATCGTTAACTTGTATGTAAATTAAAAATTCAAATTTCCCAATGATTAGAATATTCAATGAATCATTGCACATGAGGTTACATTTAATTTGTGGTTTCATTATAACCAATAGTGTCTCGCATGACTAGATTATTCGAAAGACTTTGATTTCAAGCCATTCTTTAATTCCTTCACACCATGGAGTATAAACGCACACAGTCACAATCATCATCGGTGGACAAGAGAAATAATGAAGTGTAGAGAAGTGACTGTTTGCCAGGGTGTTGAAGCCATGTTTGTTTGCAGTGGCGGGAAACAGTGTAGATGAACGGCTGTGTGTGTGTGTGTGTGTGTGACGGGGCGCGCTCCAGAAATTGTCGATTTTCACCAAGTTGACGGAAGAAGTGGTAGTGTGACGCCGCCTGATAGTAATGGGTGAAAGAAAAGTGGTTGTAGGGAGTGTAGGATATGTGCAGGTGTGGTGGTGGGTTGATATTCGCTTCGATATCTCTTTGCCTTTATAATGCACTGCAAATTCAACCTCAGAAACTTGTTTAGATCTCCTCAAACAGTCATGCCGCTGAATTACAGAAAAAATACCACTATTTAATATTTCGTAAATGTATTGAAAAGATAAAAATTGTAGCGGCAATAACACACCATTGTTAAGGCTTTGATGGTAGCCAACCGTATTACTGCGTGACATCTTGCTGGTGTGGCGGGTAAAAGTGACGACCGTCTCAGAAGTGGCGACATCGCCACACCAGGGAAAAAATGGAGTCTCGTGTCACGAGAGCCAATGAAGTCAATTGTTTATAGTCAAATGGCTTCTTGAGCCAATCACATCTCATTATGTCTTATCACCCACGATTTTCAAAGCGAGCGGCGGGCGGCTCAGTTTCAATAAGGAGTGTGACTGCGTGTGTGTGTGTGGTGTGCGGTGCAGCTAACACTCCATAAGACTTGATAAGAAAAAGGTATTATTTTACATCTTCACCTGAATGCTCTAGAGAATTCAGAGTTGTAGTTTTACATTATCAGATGCATTCTGAGAAGGTTTCTATATTAAATTTCCGTCGCAAATTCTTAAGTTTGTGAGATATTCTATGTTTTCTGAGACCTTCTCTTTGGGAATATGGTAGTTTAGTTTGGTTTGAACAAGGTTCTGTTATTTGTCAATATAGGTTAAGGTTTGGTTAATTTAGGTTTTGTTATGTTAATTTTGAAGATATCAAATGTTCGATGATCGAAAATCGGGAGGTAGGTGAGGGCAGACGCCATTTATTTCGTAGCCACACTACATGTTTTGTGACCGTCAGTGTTGTTGTTGCTGGTGTTTCGGGCTGTGACGGTGTGACGGTGTATTAGGCCGTACTCGCCCTGGTGGTGTCGTGCGAGGTGATCACAGGCGTGCTAGGTGACCGGTGTTCCTGAGGGCAGGGCAGGTGAGGCGGATGACGGCAGGTTGTGGTGAGGGATGCACGCCCACCGCCCCCAGCAGGATGGGCAGGGATAGTGATGTTTAGGGCGAGGAGTTGACGCCATAGAAGTATTCGGTGGGAATACGAGCGGGCAGACTGCAGCATGAAGTGTTAGATTGTTTCCTCCACATTCGTGCACCAGTATAAGGGGCCAGTAAGGATCGGGTGGTAGGTATAAGTGAGCCGAGAGTCGTGTGTCCAAGGCTGAGGCGGGCTAGAGCGGCATCTAAAACTCGGCACGTTTGCCTTATCCATGGTTGTGGAGAAGACGTACGATATTGTCCCATGGAGGTGGCGCGGAGGGGATTGTTGAGTGTGTTGTCCCAGGTAGAGTGACTAGAGTGGCACCTTAGGGAGATGAGTCTTTTTGCCGTGGAGAAAGGTAGCGGGAGAGGAGTGATGTTGACCTCGGTTGTGCGTTCGTCTATAAGTCATTCATTGTTAGGTCATGTTAGTGACTGGCACCCTATTCTTAGTGTAAATCATTGTATTTCGTCTTCTCACAAGAACACCGCATTCCCACAAGTCCCCAAGCTTTGGGGGTGATTAGGATATCTTATCATATATGCATTTGCGACGGAAATAAATGTCAAAATCATTCGAAATGGATCAAAATCTATACGAAAAGTATTATTTATAACCAGGTGCATTCTGGTGAAGATGTAAAATTTTACCCAAAAAAGTATTAGAGAGAGGAAGAAAGCTCTAAAGTGTTTCCAAAACCACGGTGTGCTACCACGGAGTGTTCAGTGTGCTACCACGGAGTGTTCAGTGTGCTACCACGGAGTGTTCAGTGTGCTTCCTGCTGAACAGCGTATAATTTCAAGCCGTCAAATCGTAATAATTATTGCTCAAAGGTTAGCGAGAACACTTGAGGGCACAGCATCAAGTTCACAGACACCCACGCACAGACACCCACGCACATACTACATAAGGTAAGTTTGGCTCAATTTTTGAAGCTCTTATCTGCTTGTAACAGGTTTGGTTTGGTTTGGTTTGGTTTGATGTGTTTTATTTGGTTAGGTTAGGTTGGTTTGGTTAGGCTTATTTAACTGCAGCTCTGAGAAGATTTTCAGTAACAAAGCAATTTTTTTCTTATTGATTTTGATGGTTTTGAATTCACTGACTTTTTTTTTTCATGGCAATCTTTACCTTCCACTTATTGAGGGAGGAAAACAAATATGAGCTGCACGGCATGACAAACAATGAAAAAGCTAAAACTAATTTACTAATATTCTGAAGTAATACTGAAAACATATATGTGTATACAATTAAGGTAGAAATGCACGAGTTGTTATTGATGTGATTGTGTGTGTAAGACTATTGATGATAAAGGTAATATGTCTGCTAAGGAACCACTGTATGCATAGTCTTAATTTACTGTCTATCATTAATACCAATAAATAAAATATATCAAACTAAAAATAAAAAAAATACATAAACATCAGATTAATTCAAAACACATCAACATCTATCAGAAAAAAAATAGTTTTGCCCAAAATATTGAGTGGTTCAAGAAACGAATCTTTACCTGGTGGTGTTAGGTTAAATTAGATTAGGCTATGTTAAGTTAGGTTATGTTACGTTAAGGTTAGGTGTTGGTAGTGGTGGTGATAATGATGAGGGGGTAATGGGTGAAGGAAAAGGGGTTGTAGGGAGGATAGGATGTGTGTAGCTGTAGTGGGGGGGGATGTGTGTGGTGAGGGGTGTGTGGTGGGGGGGAGTGTTGGGGGTATGTGTGGTTGGGGGGGGTGTGATGGAGGTGGGCGTAACCAGGAATACTTGTTTTTGAAAATGGAGGGGGAGGAGGAGGAGAGAGGAATGTAATATGAAGAAGAGGAAGAGGAGGAAGAGGAAGAGAAAGAGAAGAAAAAAAGAGAAGCAAAAAAAGAATAAAAAGAAAAAAGAGAGAGTAGGAGGAAGTAAGGTAGATAAGAGGAAGACAAACAGAAGGAGGAGGAGGAGGAAGAAGAGGAGGAGGATTGAAACTAACGCCCACACATCTTCACCACCACTCCTAATCATCACTATCCTCACTATCATCATCATTATTCAGCATTATTAGAGGTCATTCCTTATTAACGCCTCATCACACACACACACACACACACACACACACACACACACACACACACACACACACACACACGTGGCTTTCTCCTCCTCCTCCTCCCTCAAGCCATACTACGCAATACCAACTGGCCTTTTGCTGCCTAATTATTTTCTTATTAATCTTTTTCTCTTTATATTTATTTGATCTTATTATTATTACACCCTCTACATACTCTCTTTCCTGTTTTTGTTAGTTAACCGTTCTTTGACAAACCCAGATTCTCTATTTGATATAATTTGTTCACTATAACTAATTGTTCTTTCCGTCCCTATACTAACTCACACACTTAGCTGGTATAGATTTTTTTTGAACTATGAATATAAGTAAGTGTTCCTCATATTGATTTCTGACTCTGCATACTGACTGACAAGGGTACAAGGGTGAAGGGTGAAGAGAGCTGAGTTAGGCTGTCACCTCTTCACTACACAAGATGCTGACTTTAGACTAGACGCGGAGAAGTGGTCTGGTGTGTGTGTGTGTGTGTTGTTAGGTTTGGATAGGTTAGATATATGTTATGTTATGTTATGTTAGTTTAGGTTATGTAATGTTAGGCTACTTTAAGTTAGGTTTAAGTAAGGTTAGGTTAGGTTGGGTTGGGTTGGGTTTATGTTATGTTATGTTAGGTCAAGTTTAGTTAGGTTATGTTAGGTTAAGTTTATGTTAGGTTATGTTAGGTAAGGTAAGGCTAGGCTAGGTTAGGTTGGGTTAGGTTAAGTTTGGTTAGGTTAGGTTAGGTTTAATTTAGTTTAGGTTAGGACATGAGCTGAGAAATACGAAATAAACCAAATTATACAATCCTGTTCATTTAATACACCACTATCCCTAAAAAATATGTAATCGATCAATATTCATTCTTGTTATATATATATTTTCACTTCGCTTTGAATACTGTTCCTGTTAACACCTGTGGAGAATAGTAATAGTTAATTTAATAAGACCCACACCTGTGTTAGCCAGTTAACTGTACATCTCTCTCTCTCTCTCTCTCTCTCTCTCTCTCTCTCTCTCTCTCTCTCTCTCTCTCTCTCTCTCCTCTCTCTCCTCTCTCTCTCTCTCTCTCTCTCTCTCTCTCTCAACTACACTGCACTAAATTCTACTTTACTTTTAAGCCACGCCTTTTCACTCTTTTCTAAGCTTCTCATTGGTTAACTTATGAATATTAATGTATGTAATAATTATGTGTTAGTGTATGTAATCCTGCGTTCGTGTATGTAATAATCACACCTGTCCTTGGGCTCACCTGTCCGTAGATCCTGAGCAGCACCTCAGACGGCTCGGTGGCCTTAGCGGGGTGGGAGGCGGGCAGGGCACAGTAATACAGCAAGTTACTCAGACCACCGCTGCAACACAAGAATACACACACACAGTTAGTCCAAAGAATAGTACACACACACAGTTAGTACAGAGAATAGTACACACACACAGTTAGTACAAAGAATAGTACACACACACACAGTTAGTACAGAGAATAGTACACACACACAGTTAGTACAGAGAATAGTACACACACACAGTTAGTACAAAGAATAGTACACACACACACAGTTAGTACAGAGAATAGTACACACACACAGTTAGTACAAAGAATAGTACACACACACAGTTAGTACAGAGAATAGTACAGTACATGTTACAAAGACCACAACTGTAACACAACAATATAAACAGTCAGTACAAAGAATAGTACAGCAGGTTAGGGTAGAATAATACACGACTCAAACACAACAGAGAGAGAGAGAGAGAGAGAGAGAGAGAGAGAGAGAGAGAGAGAGAGAGAGAGAGAGAGAGAGAGAGAGAGAGAGCATTTATCTTTTTGGTGGAATTTTTTTTTACATAACACTGTAAGGAAGAGAATTTGTCCAACACACACACACACACACACACACACACACACACACATACATATGCACACGCACACACACACCATATCATTACTCCCTCACCTCAATACACATGTTCTTTCTCCTCGTAGACTTACATGTGAGTGTCTATGTGTGTGTGTGTGTGTGTGTGTGTGTGTGTGTATGTGTGTGTGTGTGTGTGTGTGTGTTTGTGTGTGCAATACTAATAATAATAACATGAATAATAGCAATAATAATAATAATAATGATAATAATAGCAGTAATAATAATAATAATAATAATAACAACAACAATGATAAAAATAACAATAATAATAAACCGGGGAATTAATACATTCATAATAAGTATGAAAAAAGAAAATACCACACATACTAAAAAGACTAAAACTATATTAACACAAGATTTAAGGGTGACAAGGAGAGCAGTGTGTGTGTGTGTGTGTGTGTGTGTGTGTGTGTGTGTCTGCCCATCCCAGATTCCAGACGAACCCTGCGGCACTTGGCTGAGACGCAGTTGTTGTGTGTGAGAGAGAGAGAGAGAGAGAGAGAGAGAGAGAGAGAGAGAGAGAGAGAGAGAGAGAGAGAGAGAGAGAGAGAGAGGAAAAAGTGGAGGTAAATACACTACGCATATC
>JAPQNM010000037.1:5447116-5454616 GCA_029783475.1 Metacarcinus magister | reverse complement strand
GAAACATTAGTTGTATCCCAGCTGGTGTAGATTACTCGCTTTTTCATAGTATTACCTAAGATTAATTCATTTATAGTTCATTATAGACGTGTTTTAATGCATTTGTGAGTCTCTATGTCATGTCAGTTGTGTGTGAGGTGAGGAAAGAGTGATAACATAAGAGGAGGTGAGAGTAGCAACATGGCGGCGGGATGCTTACATACCAAAACATCAATATCATATGAAACGAGTGATAAGATGAAGTGTGTGTGTGTATGTGTGTGTGTGTGCGCGCGTTAAGTAGTATGTGTGTATGTGTATATGAGTGTGTGTGTGTGCGTTAAGTAGTATGTGTGTATGTGTATATGAGTGTGTGTGTGTGTGTGTGTGTAGTCTAAATCCTCTAAATATTTATTCATATCACACAACCATAAAAGTAAATGATAATAATATGGTTTTCTTTGATATATTTAAGGGGAGACTTGTGTATGAGAGAGAGAGAGAGAGAGAGAGAGAGAGAGAGAGAGGGTGTTACGAGGGACGCTAGAATGACGTAATTTACTTAACTTTAACCTTATTCACTACCATGATAATTTCTTCACTTTTTATATAATGCGTTACTTAGAAAACTTTAAAAATAATAATAAAAGATAAAATAATTTTTCTTCACTACGTAAGATTCAAATTCTGAACTAATATTTACATCGTTATTATAATTATACTAATGCGTTGTATTAGTAAACATGAATATATAAATAAATAAATAAATAATCGATAAATATTGCGTTATACTAATTAACGTCAATAAACATCAATATAGATAAATAAATGAATGAATTAATAAATAGATAAATAAATGAATTAATAAATAAATCAACAACTCAAATAAAATATGATATCAGAAAAAAAAGTTGTATTTCTAGTTGTATTTATTTTGTAATAGAAAAAAAAAAAAACTAGAATATTTTATTATTATTATTATTTTTTTTTTAATATTTATGATTCGCATCGGGGTTTTTTTTTTTATAATTTTTTTTATACATTAAAAGGGTTTTGAAAGTAATAATTGTTTTCAAGATAGAGAACGTAGAATAGAAACCGAAAAAAAAAGAAATATTGACGTACTAATTGTTCTAGAAACCGATCACTTAAAATAGAAACCAAAATAAAACTGAACCCTCACATCATACATTTGTTCAAGATGCTGAAAGTAAAACAGAAAAAAAACATATTTACGTAAAAAAATTTTTCAAGATAGAGAAGGTGGAAGAGAAACCAAAAGATAACAGTTATCTTTTGTAGAGATAAAAAAAAAAAAAACTGTAATAGCGATGATTCGTTGATTTAATTCAATTATACTTTATCTTATTTATTGATTGATTTTAATTATTTATTTATCTACTTTTTGAACTACTATAATTTGGGAATTTTTATTTTCCATTATTTATTATAAGATAACATTTAACAACAACAAAGATGATAATAATAATAATAATAATAACAATAATAATAATAACAATAATAATAATAACAATAATAATAATAACAAGAATAATAACAATAATAAAAAATAATGACAACAATAATAATAATAATAATAATAATAATAATAATAACAATAATAATAACAATAATAATATTCTTACCGTCTTGAAGAAACACTGCACAATTAGTAGGTGTAGTAGTGGCCATTATTATTATTATTCCTATTCTTCTTCTTCTTCTTTATTCTCTCCTCCTAGTACGTCCTCTGCCTTTACTATATCAACACTGACTAACTGTGTGTGTGTGTGTGCGTGCGTGTATATATCTATAAGTATGTATGTATGTATGTACTCTTATCTGAAGGATGGTACTTATGTTTATACAGTATATATTCCTTATCTATTGAAGAACTATTGTTTTGATCTATTTGTCTATACTATTATTATGTGTTACAATGTTTACTCTATGTTATCTGTGTTGTTATATCAATTATATTCCTCTAATTAACTTTCCAATATTTCGTTGTGTATTATTTATTTTCTATCTATGTATTTATGTATATTTATCTATTTATTATTTTCTGTATTACATGTCTACGTTTCCTTTTTTTTTCTTCTTGTACTTGAATTTAAGATGATAACAAATCTATCTTTTTATCTATATTACCTAACGTTGTCTTATGAGAGAGGATTTTAACCTTTAACAATATAGAAACACAGTACTTATGTAGTTATTATATATTACTAACGGTAAATAATAATACTGATACAACCTTATTAAGTGTTGGAACCTATAATAGAACCGGTTATATACGTGCAGGAAACACGCGTTGAAGAAATAAAATATATGAAGAGAGTAAGACGAGGGATCAAAGTACATCATCTTATAACAGGAGGTTCTTGTCATGGGTTCCAGTCCTCCATCTACCCTCTCCTGCACATCTGTAACAGGAGGTTGTATGGGTTCCAATCCTTTATCAATCCTTTCCTGCACATCTGTAACAGGTTCTATTATTTGGAAGTTGAAGTTCAAGATGATTATCAAAAGCCGGTTATGAAAAATAAGGCTGATAATGATTATAATGATCATGAGAAAAAGAAGGGATAGTAATGAAAATTAAAAACTAATATTGATTTCCGAAAACAAACAAACAGTCGAGAAGGAAGATAAACAATGAAAGCCGCCGCCTTCAATCCTGTTTTTTCCCATAATCTTCTTAGTAACCATTATCAGCCTTATTCTCGATAACAGACGTTTGATGATATTTAAACACAGATACATATAATAGCGGCGACATTTATAAGAATAAAAGTTCTCGCTTTCCTCCTAGTCATACACATATAAAAAAAAATTGATAAACCATCTCAGCAATTAAAAAAACGATAGAAAAAATGTATGCATTCTTTATCATTACAATATTAGTTTTTTTTTATAACCGTTGGCACCAGTAGGCATATGGAGGCACAGATGGACTTGCCTCGCCTGTTATTTGGTGTAGGTTTTTAAAATTTTTATAGTGACGCCTCAAATGTTTACGTTCTCTCTTGAATATGTTGAGAACGAGTGAGGCTTATTGCTGCTACAGCCTCAGATGCATATTAACGTTGTAAGTCCCGTCTGAGGACAGTATGGCAGCAATTTGGGTAGTGTTTGGCCACTCGGCGGTGATATCAAATATTGAAAAGTGGTCAGCGGATATCGGGGATTCGAACCCGGAACCCTAGGCTCCCATGCCCGAACGCTGACCACTGCACCACCGTATAGATTAAGCTAGTCATAAGAAACAATATAATGTTCAAATATACATAAGAACATAAGAAATTAGGAGACTGCAAAGGCCAGTTAATGACCTACACGAGGCAGCTCCTTGTCCCCCTGTAATGTCACTCCCTTCTCACCCTGCAGCGTTGATGGTAGTTGTTATGGTAGGAGCTACAGACTGAGCGTATAGTAGCACTAAGATGTTAATAGCACTTAGAAGGCACTGAATTTACTGAGGGAGTAACAAAACTGAGGCATCACTCGACAACAAATATAGTTTACACCCAAAACAAACACGGTAATATCAACACGGGGCATAAATCCGGTAAGGGAGGGAAGCACTCCTCCTTACTCCTTCCAGGCACGGGCTAAAGTCAACCCTAAAACTCTCGATCCCCCGAACCATAATTGAACCAGAAGAAAAACGCTTGTTTGGTCCTGAAGGGTCAATAAAGTTACGCTCGGTATATCCCACCCTTGGAATAATCCAATATTTAGCCATCCCACCTGTCATCCCTATCCATACTCTGATCCAACCGTCTTTTAAAGCTACTTATTGACTCACCACTTACTACGTGTCTACCCAGCCTATTCCAATCGTTCACGACTCTGTTAGTGAACCAATATCTACCTAGGTCTGTCCTGAATCTAAGTTTTTCTACCTTGTACCCATTTCCACGTGTCCTATCCTGACTACTAATTTTTAAAACCTGATCAATGTTTCCTTTATTAATTCCTTTTATCCATTTGAAAACCTCAATCATATCCCCTCTTGCCCTCCTTCTCTAGGGAGTGGAGATTAAGGCGTTTTAACCTATCTTTGTAGGGTAAATATCTCAGCCCCTGAATCATCTTGGTCATTCTTCTCTGGACTGCCTCCAAGGAGTCTATATCTTTCCTATAATATGGGGACCAAAATTGAGCTGCATAATCTAGGTGGAGTCTAAATTATACAGCTCAATTTTGGTCACCATATTATAGGAAGGATATAGGCTCCTTGGAGGCAGTCCAGAGAAGAATGACCAAGATGATTCAGGGGCTAAGAAATTTACTCCGCCAAATTCCAAGCCTAAGAATAAGAAGAAAAAAAAAAATACACTAACAAACCTCATACTAATTAAAAATTACATAGATAAAATAAATTCATTTTTTACCACCACAATATTAGTATAGATTAAGGAAGTAATACTAATAATATATGTGTAGTCAAATGCACCTGACCAGCTGATCGGGGGAAGGATTGGAACCCAACCTAAGACCAAGACCAAGGACGTGAGGGAGGGAGTGTAAAGGTTATTATTATTGTGTTTATGTGTGTGTGTGTGTGTGTGTGTGTGTGTGTGTGTGTTCCTCCTCGTGATAAGATAACCTGTGTGTGCTTATCTTCGGGAGGTTTAAGGTAGTGTGTGTGTGTTTGTTGTGCTAGAAGGAAGGAAGGTTAGAAGGTAAGAGTATGTGTGTGTGTGTTTGTGTACGTGTGTGTGTATATATGTGTGTGTACGCGTGTTTTTTTAAAAAAATTTTTTTTGTGTGTGTGTGTATAAGGAAGGAAGGTTAGAAGGTAAGAGTATGTGTGTGTGTGTGTGTGTATGTGTTTGTGTACGTGTGTATAAGGAAGGAAGGTTAGAATGTAAGAGTATGTGTGTTTTGTTTATATGTATGCGTATGTGTGTGTGTGTTTTGTGTGTGTGTGTGTGTGTGTGTGTGTGTGTGTGTGTGTGTGTGTTTGTTTGTTCGTAGTTATGCTTAGTCTTTCTCTACTTTCTACCCTAATTTTCCTTGGTATTCATTTTCTTTCTCGTTCATTTTGCTTCACTTCTTTCTCATTGTTCATTCATTTGGTATTATTGTACATCTTCACCTGAATGCATTACCTGATTCATTCTGAGAAGGTTTTTTTTTTCATTACATTTCCGTCGCAAATTCATAGAGTTTGTGAGATATTCAATGTCAATATCATTCAAAATTTATACGAAAAGTGTTATTTATATCCAGGTACATTCTGGTGAAGATGTAAAATTGTACCAGTCATTTTCTTCCACTTTCTCGTTCATTTCTTTTACATTTTATTCAACATTTTCTTATTTATTTTTTTTTTAAGTATGAAATTGTGGCTCTCTCTCTCTCTCTCTCTCTCTCTCTCTCTCTCTCTCTCTCTCTCTCTCTCTCTCTCTCTCTCTCTCTCTCTCTCTCTCTCTCTCTCTCTCTCTATACACTTACATTTGGTTACATTCAATATTACATTTGTTTTATATGTGGAAGAGGAGAGGAAATAGTGGAAGGCATCACCTAATCCACAGCTAAAAGGATTGAACATAAGGAAAGATTGGAAAGATTAGGTTTGTTATCTGTAGTTATGACTGAAATACCAACACACTAATCCAGAGTGTTAAAAAGATTGGGTGGAGTAATTAATATCTTCCACATCTCTCCACTGTTCATCCACACACACACACACACACACACTTGACTTCTGTACCCTATTCCATGTCCAAGTCTCTGATCCATATTGACTGTTGGCAGGAAAATACTGTTCCTTAACCCTTTCTTTACCTCTCATAATCCTTGTAAGTAGATCCTATAACACACCTTACATCTCTCTCCTAGTCCTCCTTCCTTCCCTCCATGTTTGCATATTCACTTCCTCCATTGTCTCTCCTCCTTGAACTACCTCACACCTTCCTACTGATGTCACACTCATCCTTACACTTACCTTCTTTCAAAAACCATCACCTTGTTTTTCCTAACATTCACCTTCAGTTTCCTTCTTGTACATGCATTATAGAATCCAACTCTCTACTCTGCAAACAACACCGTGTCATCTTACAAACAGACATGCCAATACTGTTTACTGTTTATACATTTCCATTATTTTTTTAGTCTTGAACTTATATACATTTCATAATTTACTTTTTATTTCTCGTACACCCATTTATTGAAACATTATACAACTGTAGACAAACTTAACACTTCCACTTAGCTTGTCATCCACCCTCTCACACATGCACTTGCGTCTCTATACTATAAAATACTATAAAATGCATTAATTCCCCCCACTAACTGTCTTGCAACACCATCAATTATACAGAATGTTCCTAAGAGCTTCCCTTTTAACCCTTAACATATGTTTTGTGAAGTCCGTGAAGGATGCATTAAGTTTTTCGTTATTTCCTGCTATCATTCCTTCTTCCCTGCATCTTTACCCTGTTATTCCTCCTTTCTTATAGTCATACCCTGCCATCCTTACCCTATCATTCCTTTTCTACCCTGTATCCTCACCCTGCCATCATCTATTACCCTGTATCATCACCTTCCTTTCCTCCCCTGCCAGCCAGCCAGCCAGCATGTCGGCCGTGCCCCCTGAGCCCACCAAGGCGGAGATAGATCAGCTTCGTGCCGCCGCCCTGCAGAAGATAGAAGGCACTGGACCCTACGACCCACAGGATGTACGTAGGATAAGGTCAGATGATAAGTACATGAGAAGGTTCTTAATGCACCATGATAATGACCAGAAGCTGTCCCTGGAGATGGTGATGGAGACGTTGAAGTGGAGGCATGAGAACCAGTGTAATGGTGAGTGGTGAACGGTTGCTTTTGGTTTTAGTTGAGTTGACCTTGAAATTGTTGTGTTGGTATACGTTTTCTTTGGTTATATTTATTTAATTATTTTTTTATTAGTTTTTTAGGTATATTAGTATTAGTATTTTTAAAAATTTTATTATTAGTTTATATACATGTTGCCATTTTGATTAGACTTTGTTTTATTTATTTATTCATTAGGAGTTAAATATAAAGTGACTTGGATACATTATAGGACTTTGTTGTGGATATTTATTATGTTATGCTTGTGTGTGTGTGTGTGTGTGTTGTCTTATGTTTTTCTGTTTTTTCATCCTCTATACTTCCCTTCTCACGTTTATTTTTCTCTTCACTTCCTCACTGAACATACATTCCTACCTTGGTTTTATGGGCTTCCCTTTAACGGATGTCTGAAGCAACGGATAAAAACTGCACCAGCCAACTCACTTTATTTACATTATTATTACTACTTCATGGAATTACTGTATTATATTTAGAGTGTACGGGTATATTATAGTGTATATTTAGAGTGTACGGGTATATTATAGTGTATATTTACAATGTACAGATATTTTACACTCAGCTTGGATCGTATGCTTGTTTAAATGTACAGTACTATATCATTGGTCTTTCTTTGGTAATATAAGTGTTGATATTAGCCAATACAGACTTAGTGTTGGTAACTAGAGACAATCG
>JAPQNM010000037.1:5427116-5437116 GCA_029783475.1 Metacarcinus magister | reverse complement strand
AACTGTGACTGACTTAAAAGACGACAAGTGTGAATGTGTTCTAGTGTTGTCACTGATAACCTGACCTGACCTGACCTATCGTTGCCAGCCTCCTCTGGTGCACCAACACAGTGTCTTGTATTGTGTGGTGGGTGAGCTGTGAGTGTTGAGGGAGGTGAGGCATTAATGAAAGACAGTGTTTGAGTGTTGAGTGAGGTGAGACAGTAGTGTTGGCAGGGTGTGAGTGAGGGTGTGAGGTGAGGCTTTGATTGAAGACGGTAGTGTTGGCAGGGTGTGAGGTGAGGCTTTGATTGAAGACAGTAGTGTTGGCAGGGTGTGAGTGAGGGTGTGAGGTGAGGCTTTGATTGAAGACAGTAGTGTTGGCAGGGTGTGAGTGCCACTTGAATGACCTCCCCTCCCCTGCACTTCCACCTCTCCCTTAGCATGTGTAGGATGTACACTCCCTCCTGCTGGCGTGATGCCCTAGTCAGGTGCAGTACAAAGGTGTATCATGTGTGTGTGTGTGTGTGTGTGTTAAGGTGTACACGCTTATACACCAGTCTTGTACACGTTCCCTTATAGCCCCGTTGATGTCCACCATTGTACTTACACACAAACCCTGGCATGAAGTACACTGGTGTAGGTGTTCTGTGATCACTACTGTGTGTGTGTGTGTGTGTGTGTGTTCAGGGTTACGTCGGCAGTCCACGTCTTTCTGCAGGAAACTGTTCATTGTCTTGCCGTTACTTAAGTTTTGGATATAATGATGTTTTCCAAGCCATGTGTAGTCCTTGTATGGATTCATGACAAATTAGTGAAAATATATATATTCCTGTGACTCTTTGTTTTAGTGACATGATGTGAAACAAAGGTTAGGTTCTACTGGACAGTCTTGGATCCATGAACAATGATCAAGGATAAAAGAAATAGAAGTGAACTGGTTTGCAAATTGGGTAGTTAGTTGATGATTGGAACAAACTTAATTATAAAGTTGTGAGTGCAAAGTGGATAGCAAGTTTTGATAAGAGAAGATTAAATAAAGTTATGGATGTGGATGCCAGGTGGAGTTAGTGTTTAAGGATGGATTAAGGGAACTATCACATGTAGGCCTCTTGTAGCTCCTCACTTTCTTGTGTTCTTATGTTGATTGGAAGCTGGTGAGATATTGGAAATATCATTGCAGCATCTGATAGACCTAATCAAACTCTACAACTGTCATTATGAATATTTGTTCTAAAACTAATAATTACGCAGTAAAATTAAACCGTATCACGTTTGGTATTTATTTTGTTCAATTATTATAACACAATGGCGGCTGCTACGTCCTGGATAGCGTCTATACTTGTTGGCGTGACGTTAGAATCAGGTACAGTTATAGTTGTTGTAGTAGTAGTAGTAGTGCAGGGTTGGGTCCAAGTACAGGCGACTATACTTAAGTTCAAGTCCATGTACCTGAATATTTTTAAAGTACAAGTACAATGTACTTGTACTTGGACTTAAGTATGTCATTGTATTGAAGTCAGTTGGACTTGGAATAGGGTTGGGAGTCTAAACTTAGAATTATATTAAATGGAATCCATAATATATATACGTGCATTACATATATATTATCATTCTAAAGCTTTTTTTTTCTCTTTCTTTTGATCTACAATTTGTATAATATTAATTTCTATTTCAGTAATAGTAATAATCATAATAGTAATCCAGACAGGTCCTCTAACCTAGTGATCATATTTCTTCGTTTTAAACTAATTCTGTTCATCACCATGTCATTTTGAGGGATGGAAGAGCAGTAACACATTATTCGTCACCATTAACACCAAAGTCGGCACTTAAGGGTAAAGATTACTTTGACAGTAAGTTCTGCATACGGCCCCAGGTTGAGAAGAATGAATGCAGGAGTGAGAGTTGAGAGAGACAAGGTATGCATGATGATGTAGTTGTAATGAGTGAGTCTGCAGAGGAGCTACAAAGTTTACTAGATGTGGTAGATGAGTATGGAAGAGATTTTGGAGTGAATTTTAGCTGTGAATAAAGCAAGGTAATGATAGTGAATAGATCAGATGATGAGAGAGATGCTACATGGAGACTTGGAGTGAATGAGTTGCAGCAAGTATGTGAGTATAAGTACCTAGGGATATGGATGAGCCCAAATGGATGTGAGAATTGACAAATAATGAAAAGATTAGTATGGTGAATCAGTGGATTGGCCGACTAAGGAGTGCAGCAAGAATGAGAGCGAGTAAATATGACGTGTTGCGAGAGATATGGAAGAGTGTGGCTGTTCCGAGTGTATTGTATGGTATGGAAGTGATTGCATTGAGTGAAAAGGAGATAGACAAGTTGGAAGTAGGGCAGAATAGAGTAGCAAGAATGGCACTGAATGCACAAAGGTATGCAGCTGTAGAAGGTCTGAGAGGTGACATGGGATGGAATACGTTTAGGGAGAGACATATAAAGGCAACCTTGAGAGATATAGTTAGGTTGGAACGAATGGAGAATACAAGAATTGCACGAAAGGTGTATTTGTGGAATGTAAGGAGCAGTAAGTAGGAGTAGAAATGTATAAGTATGGTAAACAGAAGCGGCATGCATAGATTTTTTGAAGGGATAGAATGGGTGTATGAATGGAAGGTAATGAACAGAAGTAGAGGAGGGTTAAGAGAGAGTGCAGTCTTTGTGAACAACGTGAAGGACACACACTAGAACACTTACGTGGCTATGGAAAAGTGAATACAGTTTTAGTAGTGCGTTATGCCTTTGTTTCTGCCTCCTGCTATATATTATGTATTATAACAGGAGGTAATTAATGAAGGGAAGGTTTAACAGGAGATAATTAATGAAAGGAAAGTTTAACAGGAGGTAATTAATGAAGGGAAAGTTTAACAGAAGGTAATTAGTGAAAGGAAAGTTTAACAGAAGGTAATTAATGAAGGTAAAGTTTAACAGAAGGTAATTAATGAAGGTAAAGTTTAACAGGAGGTAATTAATGAGATTAAGCTGTAATTATGGTTTTAAAAGTTCAGTGTCAGTCCAAGGATGGAATTTTTTATAATCATCCATAGAGACAAGAGCAACGCGGCTAGATGCTAAACTGTACGTACATTATATCTCCCTCACTCATTTATTAATCATTATCTCTATATCTCCTAAACCCAATTATAAAGCTGAAACAATATAGTTATAGAAGATCAATTAGTGGAAATAAAGACAGGTATTGCTGGAGTAATAGAATAAAACATAATTATGATATTTGTTGCATTAACCCTTACACTGCCGAGGTCTTTTCTAAGTGTTCGATTTATAGATTTTTAAAAAAATTATGATTTTATTCAAATTTTTCTTTATCAACTCACAACGATCTGAAGAATAGAGGAACAATATTTTTCTTTCTGTACACAATATATCTTGGATGCAAATATTCTGTAAAAATGTGCCAGTGGCAACTTGACGCAGCTCATCGGATAGGCTAGCGTCGTTATCCACACTGAACACAGCACCAACATTATGAATGTACAGCCTGTCTGCCTGACATCATTCATTCATCCACCCACCTATACATCCACCCACCCATCCATCCATCCATCCACCCATCCATCCATCCACCCACCCACACACCCATTCACCCATCCACCCAGCAACCCCATCCACCGTTCATCCATCCTACCACCCAACCATCCACCATCCATCCACCCACCCACCCACTTCTTACAGTGATAAGTTATTTATCTTTTCTTGGGTCGCTGGGTGGTGTGTTTACAAACGTGGCAGTCCTTTTGTGTTTCTGTTCGTTTTGTTAGTCAAAATTATACCACAAATGATAATGACAATAATAAAAATAATAATGATAATAATAATACACATACTAATAATACTAATGATAAATATAATAATAATAATAATAATAATGATACGACTACTACTAATAATAATGATAATAATAATGATAATAATAATGATGATAACAATAATAATAGCAATAATAATAATAATAATAATAATAATGATAATGATAAATATTAATGATAAAAATAAATATTAATGATAAAAATAAATATTAATGATAAAAATAAATATTAATGATAAAAATAAATATTAATGATGAAAATTAATATTAATGTTAATATTAAAGATAAAAATAAATATTAATGATAAAAATAAATATTAATGATAAAAATAAATATTAATTATAAAAAAAATATTAATGATAAAAATAAATATTAATGATAAAAATAAATATTAATGATAAAATTAAATATTAATGATATAAATAAACATTAATGATATAAATAAATATTAATGATAAAAATAAATATTAATAATAAAAATAAATAATGATAAAAAAATAAATATTGATGATAAAAATAAATATTAATCATAAAAATAAATAATAATGATAAAAATAAATATTAATCATAAAAATAAATATTAATGATAAAAATAAATATTAATTATAAAAATAAATATTAATGATAAAAATAAATATTAATCATAAAAATAAATATTATTGATAAAATTAAATATTAATGATAAAAATAAATATTAAAAATAAAAATAAATATTAATGATAAAAATAAATATTAATGATAAAAATAAATATTAATGATAAAAATAAATATTAATGATAAAAATAAATATTATTGATAAAATTAAATATTAATGATAAAAATAAATATTAATGATAAAAATAAATATTAATGATAAAAATAAATATTAATGATAAAAATAAATATTAATGATAAAAATAAATATTAATGATAAAAATAAATATTAATGATAAAAATAAATAATAATGATAGAAATAAATATTAATGATAAAAATAAATATTAATGATAAAAATAAATATTAATGATAAAAATAAATATTAATGATAAAAATAAATATTAATGATAAAAATAAATATTAATGATAAAAATAAATATTAATGATAAAAATAAATAATAATGATAAAAATAAATATTGATGATAAAAATAAATATTAATCATAAAAATAAATAATAATGATAAAAATAAATATTAATGATAAAAATAAATTTTAATGATAAAAAATATAAATTAATCATAAAAATAAATATTGATGATAAAAATAAATATTAATGATAAAAAATAAATATTAATCATAAAAATAAATATTAATGATAAAAATAAATATTAATGATAAAAATAAATATTAATTATAAAAAAAATATTAATTATAAAAATAAATATTAATGATAAAATAAATATTAATGATAAAAATAAATATTAATGATAAAAATAAATAATAATGATAAAAATAAATATTAATGATAAAAATAAATAATAATGGTAAAAATAAATATTAATGATAAAAATAAATAATAATGATAAGAATAAATATTAATGATAAAAATAAATATTAATGATAAAAATAAATAATAATGATAAAAATAAATATTAATGATAAAAATAAATATTAATGATAAGAATAAATATTAATGATAAAGATAAATATTAATGATAAAAATAAATATTGATGATAAAAATAAATATTAATGATAAAAATAAATATTAATGATAAGAATAAATATTAATGATAAAGATAAATATTAATGATAAAAATAAATATTGATAATAAAAATAAATATTAATGATAAAAATAAATATTAATGATAAAAATAAATATTAATGATAAAAATAAATATTAATGATAAAAATAAATATTAATGATAAAAATAAATATTAATGATATAATAAATAATAATGATAAAAATAAATAATAATGATAAAAATAAATAATAATGATAAAAATAAATAATAATGATAAAAATAAATATTAATGATAAAAATAAATATTAATGATAAAAATAAATATTAATGATAAAAATAAATATTGATGATAAAAATAAATATTAATGATAAAAAATAAATATTAATCATAAAAATAAATATTAATGATAAAAATAAATATTAATGATAAAAATAAATATTAATGATAAAAATAAATATTAATGATAAAAATAAATAATAATGATAAAAATAAATATTAATGTTAAAAATAAATATTAATGATAAAAATAAATATTAATGATAAAAATAAATAATAATGATAAAAATAAATATTAATGATAAAAATAAATAATAATGGTAAAAATAAATATTAATGATAAAAATAAATAATGATAAGAATAAATATTAATGATAAAAATAAATATTAATTATAAAAATAAATATTGATGATAAAAATAAATAATAGTGATAAAAATAAATAATAATGATAAAAATAAATATTAATGATAAAAATAAATATTAATGATAAAAATAAATATTAATGATAAAAATAAATATTAATGATAAAAATAAATATTGATGATAAAAATAAATAATAATGATAAAAATAAATAATAATGATAAAAATAAATATTAATGATAAAAATAAATATTAATGATAAAAATAAATAATAATTATAAAAATAAAAATAATGATAAAAATAAATATTGATGATAAAAATAAATATTGATGATAAAAATAAATATTGATGATAAAAATAAATATTGATGATAAAAATAAATATTGATGATTAAAATAAATATTGATTAAAATAAATATTAATGATAAAAATAAATAATAATGATAAAAATAAATATTAATGATAAAAATAAATATTGATGATAAAAATAAATAATAATGATAAAAATAAATAATGATAAAAATAAATATTAATGATAAAAATAAATATTAATGAAAAAAATAAATATTAATGATAAAAATAAATAATAATAAAAATAAATATTAATGATAAAAATAAATAATAATGATAAAAATAAATATTAATGATAAAAATAAATAATAATGATAAAAATAAATAATAATGATAAAAATAAATAATAATGATAAAAATAAATAATAATGATAAAAATAAATAATAATGATAAAAATAAATAATGATGATAAAAATAAATAATGATGATAAAAATAAATATTGATGATACAAATAAATATTGATGATACAAATAAATAATGATGATAAAAATAAACATTGATGATAAAAATAAACATTGATGATAAAAATGATAAATAAATAAATAAATATATATATATATATATATATATATATATATATATATATATATATATATCTAATATAAAAATTTTTTTTAAATATATATATATATATATATATATATATATATATATATATATATATATATATATATATATATATATATATATATATACAGATGGGGTGTGACTGATGTGAAAAGGGGCGTGGTTAATGCTTGCATGCCCGGTAGTTGCCAATTTGTCGCTACAATTAATAATTTGGTTTACAGTAATTGTTTTAGACGGAAGTGTAAATGTTAATATGAAGAATATAAAGGTAATTTTTATGATAGCGTAAGTGAAGCCATTGTCGTCATCACCATTACAAAATTACTGAAGGTGTGAACCTAAACAAATGATGAAGAATATTGAGTAATGAAGAAAATTAACAAAACCAAAAGGGGAAATTTTAGTAGATATATATATTTCTTGTTATACATAAACATACAACAAAGGAAGATAAACTGCATGAAAATATATTAAATGCAAACATAGCAGTACAAAAAAAACCCACAAACATTGAATTATAAAGATAATTAACGATGTAACCAAAGTGAAAATTTAAATAAAACACAAACCAAATAAAAACAAAGATCCAAACAGAAAACACATAGAACATTAAATAAAATATAACAAACATTAAAACACCCATGATAAACCTAAAATAAACCCCAACCTATACAATAATAAAATAGTAACACGTAGCCGAAGTGTTGGCGGGAACCGAAATCTAAAATAAAAATACACATAACATTAAACAAAACACAAGAAACATTAAAACAACCATAAAAAACTAAAAATAAACCCAAACTATACAATAAAAATAAATAAAACATAGCCGAAGTGTAGGCTTGGACCGAATTAGTAACAACCCGGGTGTGTGGAGTTAGTAATGACAACAAAAGGCGGAGAGTTGAGAGTACATGATTGTTTGTTTGTTTCCCTCCACTTGACGGCTTCCTTTACCCACCTTTAACACGATGAAGCTGGTGGACCACGTGGTGAGGTCGTTCAGGGTCGCTAAGCTGTTTAGGGACAACACAGAGAAGATAAATAACCTTGACTTCTCACCCAGCGGAGACTTATTAATAACTTCAAGTGACGATGACCAAATTGTGATCTATGACTGCGAGAAAGGAACGTAAGTATTGATGTCATTAAAGGGTGTAATTAAGTGTATATGTTGTCCAATTAAGATGTCAATTAACACTCGTACTTATTATTATAGGAAGGAGAGGAAGAAAGGGCCGGCCAGACGCATTATTTGTCTATTATTTACATTTGTCTCGTGTTTTACCTACCTTGTCTTCCTAATTAAACACTGTAATTACGTGTATAATGTTGTCCTAATGATGCAAAGTAATATTCGTACTAATTATATTATAGGAAGGAAGGGCCGGCCAGACTTATAGACACATTCATTATTTATCATTATTACGTTGTACCAGCCTTACCTACCTTGTCTTCATGATTAAACACTGTAATTAAGTGTATAATGTTGTGTCCTTAAGATGCAAACTAATATATTATAGGAAGGAAGGACCGGCCACACTCATACACTCATTCATTATTCAACATTATTCATCATTATCTTGTGTTTTAGAGGAAGCAAGTTTTCTTTGTCCTCAAGACTCATGAATCCTAACATTAACTAACTTTATTTAACATTACCTAACATCATTTAACTCGGTGGTTCACAATATAACAGTTTTTCTGGGGTAGTGGAGAGGTGACGGAAAAATAAAATATATATCTAGTGTTTTAATATAGCCATACACATCAATATTGACAACATTATCTATAACACTTTAATGTTTATAATTATCTTACAATATATATTTTATGTGTAGGAATAATAGATAAATGATTAATTGTTGTTTTCCATTAGCATAAAATAAATATTATCTTATATTAAATTATTTTGATGTGTAGGAATAATAGTTGTTTCATTATCATACTTTATATCTTTTTATGTGAAGGAATAATAATTGTTTTCCATTAGCATGAACAAAATAATATCTTACATTATATATATTTTATGTGTAGTTATAATAGTTATCTAATTATCTTATATTATATCTATTTTATGTGTAGGAATAATAGAGAAATAATTGTTGTTTTCCATTACTCTAAAAAATATATTATCTTACATTAATTTTTGTTTACATGCAGGAATAAATAATAGATATCTAATTCTGTTACATTATATATCTTTTATTTTATCTATGCAGGAATAAAAGGACTTTGAACAGCAAGAAGTATGGAGTTGACCTCATCCACTTTACACACGCTAAGAACTCTGCCATCTACAGCTCCACTAAGATTGACGGTGCGCTAAAAACGACTTAATGTACACTTGAAATATTACATACTATTGTCCTGATAATATTAACGTGTGGAATAAGGTGTGGAATAGCAGCACGCACAGCAGACAAGAGTGTGTGTGTGTGTGTGTGTGTGTGTGTGTGTGTGTGTGTGTGTGTGTGTGTGTGTGGCATAGGGGCTTGGGTGTGGCACAGGGCACAAAATGATGATAATAAGGATGGTGATCACACTAATGTATGATGATGATTTATAGTGATGAATACTTCCCTTTCAAACACCATCACAGATTAAAATGTTGATCTGAATGAATAATAATAATAATAATAACTAATAATAATAAGAAGAAAAATACTAACAATGATAATGATAATAATAATAACAATACTACTATGTACTACTACTTCTAATAATAACAATAACAATAATAATACTTCCTCCCTTCCTTGCAGATACCATCCGCTACCTTTCACTTCACGACAACAAGTACATCAGATACTTCCCGGGACACACCAAGAAGTGAGTGTTGATTCTCTCCGCACTCTCGGGTTCACTTCACTTAACTAACTACACAACGCTGCATCATGTTATACAATTATACCTTGATGCAACGGAAGTAGATTATCATTATAGTT
>JAPQNM010000037.1:5404616-5422116 GCA_029783475.1 Metacarcinus magister | reverse complement strand
TAATTACCAACTAAGAAGTGTTAGTCATTTATTTTGTTTTTTGGGCTATTCAATCACTGAAACACACACACACACACACACACACACACACACACACACACACACACAATGGCAGGAGTGTAAATAATAATATACCAAGCTATGTATGTATGTATGTATGTGTATGTATGTATGTATATGTGTATGTATGTATCTGTGTATGTATGTAGGTCAGTATGTATTTTTAGTACATCATTATACTTTCCTAATGACATGTTAATCATCATTACCAGGACTCATTATCTTTAGTATATATAACAAAATATGGTAGTTTTTTTTTTTTGTTTTTTCTAACCATAGCCAAGTTTGAGACACACACACACACACGCACATGCACACACACAGACAAACAGACACACACCATCACATACAAAAACAAACAACACATATATAAACACATATACACACATACTCCCCTCCCCACACACACATACACACATACCCCCCCTCCCCACACACACACACACATACACATACACACATACCCCCCTCACCCCCACACACACACACTGCAGTCAACCTTTGGTCTCCTATCTGTGTGTATTGACAGTGGTACTACGTGATGTTTCTCGTGCCACACTCTGTTAGGAAAGCATTGTAATTTCAAACCAAAGAAAGAATGTGGTGTGAAATAACTTTACTCTCCTCAACCACTGATGCTATTACACCATTCACATTGTTGTTATTGTTATTGTTATTGTTGTTATTCATGTAAACAAGACATTGAAGTTATCCCAAAAAAAGTTAATTAAATAAGAACCAATTGAGTTAGTGAAAAGTTATGTGACAGGAACCATTAATTTATCTATTGTTATTGTTATTCTTCATTTAAACAAGACGACGAAGTGACTCCAAAAAAAAAGTTCATGAAATAGGAACACATTAAGTTAGTGAAAAGTTATGTGACAGAAACCATTAATTAATATGTGTTTGTGTTATTAGAAGTGATTGTAATGTTATGTTATGTTATGTTATGTTATGTTGATATTAATGGTTCCAAGTGAGACCTAATAGTAATGGTAGTGTTGGTGGTAATGATAATATGTGAGTGAAGTTATGTAATGCATCAATGGGTCATTTGAAACATCATGTAACATTGGAAATACAACCTTATGTAATTAAGTATTAATAGGGTGTGTGTGTGTATGTGGGTCTGTGTGAGTCTGTGTGGGTGTGTGAGTCTGTGTGTGTGTGTGTGTAGTTTCATCTCAGCCACATAGCAATATTTAGTGTAAGTGAAAACAATGAAAGTCAATTGTAAACAGTTAATATTCTTGTTATTCATGTTATCCTAGAATTCTTATATAGTCTGAATGGATTAACTTGGCAGACAGACTCCTCCTCCTCCTCCTCAGAACGCATATCATTGGTTAACTCACGTATAAGCCACGCCTCTTTTCCACCTCAGGACACACGTGATTGGTAATTATTTTAAGAGAATGCATTTGATTGGTGCTTGCTGGTGGAAGGAGGTGGAGCTTATTCACGAAACCATTATTATTATTATTATTATATATTTACTTTATTACTGTGGAAATAAAAATAGTAAAATATAGAAAATTAAGTATTAGGAAAGTTGGAGAAAAAAAGTTGCTAGTAATTGTCATTCCTGTAAAAATATAAGAAAATAATAAAAATGTGAGGTTAGTTTAGTTAGCAATTCATGTTAAAAATGTTGCAGACTTTCATGTGGAAGGAAGAAGGAAGAGTGAAGTAAGGTAGTGTTAGGAACTGTAGGAGGAAGGAGGAGGAAGAAGAAGAAGAGGAGGTGGAGGAAGAGGAAGAAGAGTTATGTGAGAAGACTGATCACTCAAATTTTTCTGGAGCAATGTGTATTTTGATGTACTGTGTGAAGGAGGAGGAGGAAGAAGAAGAGGAGGAGGAGGAGGAGGAATAACAAGCATACTATAGTGACTCCAATCTTTCTAAAGTGATGAGTTTCTCCTTAGCATCACAAAGAGAACAGTTTGGAGTCCTATCTTGTGTTCTGTTTCGCTGCTGATAAAATAAAAATAAAATGAAAAAGATATTGGATGGCGTGAACATTATTTAGGCTTTGAATAGGACTTGTATGGATAAAAGTTTGCCATACATAATCTCAGGTCATGCTTTGTATTTTTAAACATGTTTTTTGATTAATTAAGTAAGTAAGTAAGTGTAGTCCAAGAAAAGATGATTAATTCAATAAAATGATAATGATTGATGGAGGTGATTATTTTGTCGCCCGGTGGAATGATTAAGTACTTATTATTACTGTACTAATAGACATTCATTATATTATTACATTCTTTTTATTTATTTATTTATGTATCTATTTTTTTGCTTGGGTGTTCTGTTTCCATTTTGAGTGAATTATGTAATATTCCCGTTTCTTTTTTTCTTTTGATTATTATTTTTTTTTATATACATTTTCCATTTCCATTTTGAGTGAATTATGTGAAAAAAAAAGTTAATTTTGTTCATAAATTTTCCGTTTTCATTTTGAGTGAATTATGTAAATTTCCTGGTTTTTTTTTTCTACATTTTTTCAAGGTGTTTCTATTTTAAGGGAATTATGCAAAGTTTCCTGATTTTTTTTGTCATGTCCTTGAATGTATTGAAGGTGAGGTGATACGTGATTAATTAAGCCTGTGATCTTACCTGTAAACTACTACTCATTATCATCATCATTATCATTATCTCCGCTAAATGATGGTGTGAAAGTGTATAATAATGTGGTGTTAGTAGCCGCCATTATCATCATCATTATCATCATCATCATCATCATCATCATCATCATCATCATCATCATCATCATCATCATCATCATCATCATCATACGTAACTTACTACACCATTTAGCAAGGCTTGGGTAGGAGGGGAGGGAAGAATGAGATAGAATTATTATGTGTAGGAGAAGGAGGATGAGGAGTGAAGCAGGGGGGGGAAGAGGAGGAAGAAGAAGAAAGAGGAGGAGGAGGAGGAGGAGGGAAAAAAAAAGTATGGATGCAGAGAAAACGGAGGAAAGAAGATAAGTATTTTTTTTTAATTTAATTTAATTATTTTTTTATTTATTTATTTATTTTTTTTTTTATCACTGGCAGCAGCAATCTCAACCTAAATACAATACACAATCAATACAAACAAACTAACTAACAAACACTAGGAAAGGCAACATACAAGTCTATAATAAATAAATAAATAAATACATACATACATATAGTTACGACTGCTCTTTTCAACTCTTAATTATAACAAACTATACTTTCTTAACAACTTGTACGGATGAATTGCTTTCCCTTGTTTGGAATTTTGTTTCATTCCACTCGTTTCGAAGTGTTATCAATCCACACTTTGCTTCTATTCTCCTACTGTCTTGTTTGCAGGGTATGGCGACAAGCGGGATTTTTTTTATTAACGTTTTTTTGTTTTCCCTTGGCCAGTTCCCTTTAAATGTAAAAAAAAGAAAAGAAAAAAACCCCCAGCTGGTTCGATTAGCTGGTTCTCTCTCTCTCTCTCTCTCTCTCTCTCTCTCTCTCTCTCTCTCTCTCTCTCTCTCTCTCTCTCTCTCTCTCTCTCTCTCTCTCTCTCTCTCTCTTCATCTATAATAGCCTAATTCAGTTCTTTCAGCCTTGTTCTGTGTTGGTTAGGAGGAATCAGTGGTTAGATGTCTAATTGCCTTGTTTATGTATGTTCATTCCATGCGTAGTGTATTAACATTTATTCGTAGTAATATTGGATTTTTGTACATTGTGTAAATATTTTGGGGAATGTATACGTCTTGCTTCCAATGTAATTCGTATTGTTGTATTCATTGTCGTGGGTGTATTGTGTTATTGTATAATTATTATTATTATTATTATTATTATTGTTGTTGGGTTAATATATTTGGTGATTAACTTCGTGGGTTATATATTTGTCTTTTTTATTATAATCTTATCAGCCGTAATTGCCTACTAAATGCTAATATAAGCTGTTAGTGATGAATCTATTTGACTGTGGAAGCGGCAAGCAGAGTCGTGGGCTTGGGAGGGAGTAAGGGGAATGTGGTAGCTAGGCCTGGAATAACGATCTAGAAGCACACAGAGAGAGAGAGAGAGAGAAGGAAGGAAGGAAGGGAAAGAAATAAGGAAGGAAGGAGAGTGTGTGCGTGAGTGCAGTGCAGAGAACCACCAAACCGTCTAACCCAGTAACCCAACTAGTGTTTACGTGGACGCCTGAGAGGGAGGTGTTTCCACTCCTCCCTCTCTTCCACCTCCCTCACGTTCCCCCTCTCATTCTTCCTCACTCCCTTTCTCTCCCACTAAGAGAAAAGGTGTGTGGGTGCAGGAGGTGATTGAGAGGGTGTTAGTGTATTAGTGTTACCTTGTCAGCAGCACGTTAGGCCGCCTCTAGAGCGTCAAGCAGCGGAAGGTAAGATGGTGGGGAATAGCGAAACATACTACCCTTCCCTTCCTTCCCTTCCCTTCCCTTCCTCCGCATCAAACACACTTTAATTCCCTCCCTCCCTCTGCCTCCCTTTCCTTCCCGTTCCTTTACCTTCCTTTCTTTACCTACTACATATGTTGTTCTGTATTTCATGGAAAGTTTGAAGAGATATTTGTTGATGTTTAATAAGAGTAGCTATAGTGCCTGTATTCTACTCTCTGCCTGTATTCTGTATGCTCACTACTCTCTATCTCGCTCACTCGCTGACTGATTGACTGACTGACTGATTGAGTGTGTGAGTTTAATATTGATGACTGGTGACTGACTGACGTGGTGTGGCAGTGTGTAAGTGTTGGTTGTAATGCAGTGTGTTCCGTATATATTGACAATAGGGAATGAAGGAAAAACGAAAGGCAGTCTCTCTCTCTCTCTCTCTCTCTCTCTCTCTCTCTCTCTCTCTCTCTCTCTCTCTCATATGTTCCCTATGACGTGGCGTTTCCTAAGGTGGGGGGGGGACATGAAGAAAATTGGATTAAACTGGAAATTCCACATCAACATGGATTATTATTTATTTTGTTTATTTATTTAGTTTATTATTTTTTACAAGACGTGATCATTTCCATTCTATTAACTGTTACTGCTAGCAATTAGACCAACAATTAATTACACTTGATAAAAGACACGGAGAGTTGTATCATATTTATTTCAAAGTGCTTAGAGGTACGGCAGTCGTACCGCGTTGTCATTCGCTATTCGTACGGCCTGTGCCTTATTATTTACCTGGTAAAGCATCTTTCAAGTTATGTTAGGTTGATTGTTATGTTAGGTTTGGTTAGGTTCGGTTTGGTTCGGTTAGGTTTGGTTATATAAGCTTTTTACCCAAAAATTAGGCACGTGCCGTATCTATAGCGAACACTATGAGTATACGGCATTCGTTAGGTTATAGTTAGATTAGGTTATGTTAGGTTTGGTTAGGTACGGTTTGGTTCGATTGGGTTCGGTTATATAAGCTTTTCTATATTTTATTACCCAAAAATTAGGCACGTGCCGTATCTATAACCGAACACTATGAGGATACGGCTCCTGTACCTGTAAGCTGTGCCTATTGATTTAGGTCACGGGTACACTGAAGAGAATAAAAAAAAAAATTAAAAATTGAAAAAAAATATAAAAAGTATGGGAAGCGCTACCATATCACGCATCCTAATATTATACAAAATAACTATACTTCACCTACACCTCAACACCATTACTATTCCTACAGATGCTCAATTGACTACATATAATATCTAAGTCTACGATAAAAAAAAAAAAAATCACGTAAGTATTACTAAGAACAACATTTATTATTATTATTTTCTGGTTAAGTAAAGTATCCCATCCACTTATTTTTTTTTCTTCCATATTTAAAAGTTGATTAGGAGAGTTAAAAGGTGACTAGGGGAGAGGATGAGAGAGAGAGAGAGAGAGAGAGAGAGAGAGAGAGAGAGAGAGAGTAAAAAAAACACGACAGCGAGTAAAGGAATGTGATGGTGTAAGAATTTGACTCGACTATTATAGCTTTTGTTATGGTGTGTGTGTTTCTCTCTCTCTCTCTCTCTCTCTCTCTCTCTCTCTCTCTCTCTCTCTCTCTCTCTCTCTCTCTCTCTCTCTCTCTCTCTCTGTGACTGTCAAGTGAGTGGGAGAAATTTCATTAAATCTATCAGTTAATCAATATTTTTTTTTATATATCTATTTTTTCTTTAGTCTGTCCTCCGCTTGTGTTTTTTCCATCAATTTTCTGTAATATTGATTGATTCCTTCCATTCCTTCCTCTTTGCCGTCCATCCATCCTCCTCTTCTTCCTCCTCTCTCTCCTCTAAAAACTCAAGTCATGTAATGCTTGGAGACGCTTATGCACCCGAATCCTTATCCTTATCCTAATCCCTTCCTTGTCACTGAACCAAGAATACAGGTAGTTACTAATCCTCACATAATCCTCCCTCTCCCCGTCCCCCCTCCCTCCTCCCCCTACCAAATCCTTCCCCCCCGCCTCACCCACCCACCCAACCCCCCACCACCGCAAGATGAGGTTGAATGACCACACCACACAAAAGATAATCTCACACGTTTTAATACACACACACACACACACACACACACACACACACACACACACACACACACACACACACACACACACACACACACACACACATTAAAATCGATTAGCAAATATATTTTGCTAAGATGGTTAAACGTGTCGTAGGACTTTATGAACTGCTTTGAGCTGTAAGAGTCATTACAAGAATATACGTGGAAGTTAAGAATATATGTGTTCCTTACGGGTTAGCAAGGAGTGTGTAGGAGTATACGCGGGTTACTGATAAATCATATCCTCTTGATGGAGCTTGACACTGCATTAAAAGTACTGCATTACATATTTTAATGAACCCTAATAACTTCCATAGCCATTGGCACCGATGACAGTCAGTAGTGAAGGTTTTGATCGGCTCGTCATGACCGAACGAGCGGTGAGAATTGAATTGTTCTGCCTCTATATACCTAATTAAGCAAGAAAAGATTGGGTTATGCACGCAACCTTTTCTTGTTTTATCTTGAGTCTACACCATTGTTATTATTTCAACGGTGATGCAGGCAAACAAACGGACAGACAGACACAGTTGATGATTTAGCTTCATTGACATTTAATAGGTGTGTGTGTGTGTGTATGTGTGTATGTGTGTGTGTGTGTGTGTGTGTGTGTGTGTGTGTGTGTGTGTGTGTTGCAGGAAGGCAAACATCCCAGGCTGGTTTGTGTCAGGAAACAAACACAACGAAAGGAAAGGAAAGGAAAACAAAAATCAGAAATATTATGAAATGGTTTTAGAATTCTCTCTCGTTTTAATGTTATTTTACAACAACAACAACTACTACTACTAGCCTACTACTACTACTACTACTACTACTACTACTACTACTACTATTACTAGCCTATTACTACTACTACTAGCCTACTACTACTACTACTACTACTACTACTACTACTACTACTACTACTATTTATAGTATTGCATCACTGACCACCACCACCACCACCACCACCACACGAAAAGTCGATGTTAGGGAAACTAAACCGCTGCAGTGAACCTCTCTCTCTCTCTCTCTCTCTCTCTCTCTCTCTCTCTCTCTCTCTCTCTCTCTCTCTCTCTCTCTCTCTCTCTCTCCTACTACCAATGCGTTCAAGTGAATATGACACTTTAAAAATTTACTTAACACATACAAAAAAAAATTGTTTGAGAAAATTAAAAGGCAACACAAAATATTTAATTACAGCAATACTCGAGCAACTCAAAATATTTATAGTATTGCATCACTGACCACCACCACCACCACCACCACCACCACCACCACCACCACCACCACCACCACCACCACCACGCAAAAAGTCGATGTTAGGAAACTAAACCTCTGCAGTGGATCCCCCCCTCCCTCCCCCCTCTCTCTCTCTCTCTCTCTCTCTCTCTCTCTCTCTCTCTCTCTCTCTCTCTCTCTCTCTCACACACACACACACACACACACACACACACACACACACACATTCAGTAATGATATGCAGTGTTGGCAGCACACATTTGTAAATCATCACAGTCTGGGGGATCACGCGCTGGACTGTGATAATGATGACAGTAACGGCTCGATCATCAGTGAGTGAAGGAGTGAGTGAGTGCGTGAAGGAGTGAGTGCGTGAAGGAGGGAGTGAGTGAGGGAGTGAGTGAGGGAGTGAGTGAGGGAGGGCGTGAGGGAGTGCGTGAGTGCGTGAAATTCCTCCTCAACAGTAACAGTAACTATGTAGAGTCGTATGCCAACCTAGACAGTACTTGTAGACATAGGAAATCACTTGATGAGGTAGTCTTAATTTCAGTACAATTGCTTTGACATATTCTTAACTAATTAGAAGAAAGGGATTGACTGCCAAATCGCCCCTCATTAAACTCGATGGGGGGGGGGAGGGGGCGGGTGGACGACTATATCTATCTATCTATATCTATTTGTATCTATTTTTTTCAGTTTCCCATATAGCTAAATATTATTTATTTATCTAAGTATATATTCATCTATGTATCTGTCTTTCTATCTATATCTATCTATCAATAATTTTGCTGTGTTAGTTTGACCCGAGTTGACCTGGTGTGTGTGTGTGTGTGTGTGTGTGTGTGTGTGTGTGTGTGTGTGTGTGTGTGTGTGTGTGTGTGTGTGTGTGTGTGTGTATGTATGTATGTATAATATCTACCTGTGTATGTCTGTATATATTCATGTATGTGTGTATGACCTATAATATCAAACTGTGTATGTATGTATGT
Source organism: Metacarcinus magister (assembly GCA_029783475.1). Taxonomy (NCBI): domain Eukaryota; kingdom Metazoa; phylum Arthropoda; class Malacostraca; order Decapoda; family Cancridae; genus Metacarcinus; species Metacarcinus magister. The sequence continues at coordinate 5,413,327 of JAPQNM010000037.1, read as the reverse complement.
TTCTTTGTTTGGGTAAATGTACATGTATGAAAGTAAAGCCAATGATTGATATCTTACCATGCAATGTATAGATAGATGAATAAATGAATAATAAATATGCATAAAAAATGATGAAAATACTTGTTTGGATATGTAAAATAAATAAATGTATGATTTATTGATGAATTAAATGATTGTGAGAAGAGGAAACGAAATGAAAGTGAGGAAGATAACATGATTATAATTACTACTACGATATCACATGATGTAATATAATAATGATAATAATAATAATAATAATGATAAAAATGATAATGATAATAATAATAGTAATGATGATAATAACAATAAATATAATAATGATAATAATAATAATGGAAATGAAAAAGAAAGTCTAGTCTAATAAGGAAAAAATAAAACAAGATGATATATATAAAAAAAAACCACATCGGAAGTAGGAATTTTGGCTTGCAGTGTGTGTGTGTGTGTGTGTGTGTGTGTGTGTGTGTGTGTGTGTGTGTGTGTGTGTGTGTGTGTAAAGATATAACAAAACTTAAGAAACAAACTCGCAAAGAAAAATCAATAAATAAACTTAATCCTGAACGAGCTAACCACACACACACACACACACACACACACACACACACACACACACACACACACACACACACACACACCTGTTCATCATTACAGGTGTGTGTGTGTGTGTGATACCTTGTCGTTGAACAGGTCTATCTTAACCCAGCTCTACCTGTCCTGCCTATCATGACCTTGAAAAGACTGGGCATAGCGACTAACACACACATATACACACATACACATACACACACACACCACCGTTGCTTCGCTCCCTATTTCCCATTACAACCACATATCTCTGTATTTACACCATTTTCCTGTTGTTTGTTAGTATAGGTATGCGAGGAAGGTGTGTGGCTATGATAATGTAATCTTGTTTTAGTAATAATGGTGATAATGTTTCCTTTATTTCCAGATTAATTTGTGGACACGTGTCTCGACTATTTTCCCGCGGTATTAATTTTAACTCCTCTGCTAACTACTACGCTGAAAATCGGGAGATGATACAATATTTCACTTGCTTTTTATGAGTAGTGAATGCATGGAATATTGTAGCGTATGAAAAGTAGAGTTACACAGGAGATTTAGACAAAACGCTAAATTAAATCCCTGTCTATATCAAATTGGCGTCGGGGTAAGACTTCCACCCTAAGGCACACACACACACACACACACACACGCCACGAGCCAGTAGAGTTTAGTGTATGCCCAGCTAGCACAGGGCACACTACCTTTCCTTCACCTCTCCTCCTAACACCAACAGTGGCACTTAGTAAGGGAGTGCAGTGCCGGTGTAAGGTCTGTTATCAGTGCTTATCAACGCAGACTCAACCTAACGTTTATCAATCCGCGCGGAAACTATAAAAAAAACAACAAAAAAACTGGTGCGGAACCGGTCAAGTTTTCATATAATTGTGATCACGTGTGTGCCTGCCTGTGTGTGTGTCTAGTGGGTTATCTCTCTTTTTTCCCCCCACGTGGCCAACCAACTGATAACCACCTCCTCCTCTTCCTCCTCTTCCTCTTCCTCGCAGCTAGAAGGGAAGATGACGGTGGAACTGCAGAAGAAGGGACGGCTAGTGCTCCAGGATGGCTCAGTCTTCCCTGGAGAGATTTTTGGGGCGTCCAAGGCTACAGCGGGGGAAGTGGGTGAGTACTGGGGGACCTGGGGAACGGGGCAGGTGTAGCGGGTGGGGGAAGCATGCTGGTGGTATCATAGAGGGGGTGGTAGGGTGGGGGGGTGTATGTACGTGGTATTAGGAGGGATAATAATGGTTAGGTTGTAATAATTGTTGTTGTTTTTGCTGTTGTAGGAGTGAATATATTGTTATGTTTCTATTTATTTATGTAGGTGAATGTGTTGAGTGTTAGGTGGATAAGGAGTGTATGTATGTATGTATGTATGTATGTATGTATGTATGTATTCTTCCACCTGCTTGTCCTGCTTCCACCTGCTACTCTCTCTCCCTTTCCCTTCTCTTCATGCCCCTAACTTTACGAAGGGAAAAGAGTGTAGGAATGTTAGCAGAAGTTTTGTAATAAATTCATATGATAAAGGTGATGTAGGAATATTTGAATGATAACGAATACTTTCTTTGCCATAAAGACATCAGGATCAACTTCAAGGTTATATAACGTTTGTTTCATTACGAATTCACGATTGTTATTGTTATTTTTTGTATTCAATTAGTCGAGAATATTTCGCTTTGGTGAGACGATATTCATTTTTTTTTATCTTAACAATTTTTTTTTTTTTTTATATATATATTTGAAACACGTTATTGTACATTATAATAGTATATAGTCAGTGTAATAATTCCTACAGTTAGAAGAGTGCGTTAGTATGAATTAGTATATGTATATGCTGGGAAGGGGTTGTAAGACAGTGTGTTGACCTGTTCACCCACCGCTGCACCAGACACACACACACACACACTTGGTGCCGTTACTGTCTGGTCTGCGCGGTGACTTGCCTTGCCTCACCCCGCCTCACCCCTCCCCACCCCGCCTCACCCCTCCCCACCCCGCCTCACCCCTCCCCACCCCGCCTCACCCCGCCTCACCCCTCCCCACCCCGCCTCACCCCTCCCCACCCCGCCTCACCCCTCCCCACCCCGCCTCACCCCTCCCCACCCCGCCTCACCCCTCCCCACCCCGCCTCACCCCTCCCCACCCCGCCCCACCCCGCCTCACCCCTCCTGGCCTCACCTAACCTCGCATTATCTAGTCGCGTGTGTCTGAGCCCTTCCCTGGGATTTGATAAGTGTGAGAGATCCCCTCCCCCCCCACTAGGTAGCATTACGGGTGGATGGTGCTATGTTGGGTGGGCTATTGAATGTGTGGCTACGTCAAGAGCTGTGTTAAATGTGTTGTGTGACGAGGCAGGATAAGGAGATAATAATGTAACCCTGTAATGTCTCCATGAATTGATATTGTGAGGAAGGAAGGAAGGAAGGACACTCGCTCGCTGGCAAATCCTAGGTGTAAATTAATCCCCACGATGCTGTTTAACGTGAAATCCTTTGTGTGTGTGTGTGTGTGTGTGTGTGTAATAATGATAATAATAGGTTTATTCATAAGAGATATGTAGGGTGTATACAAAATGAGGGGATTGAAAAAAAATAGTAGTAGTAGTATAATAGTAGTGGTGTGTGTGTGTGTGTGTGTGTGTGTGTGTGTGTGTGTGTGTGTGTGTGTGTGTGTGTTTTAATGTGTATGCGTGTGTGTGTTAGTGTTTCAGACGGGCATGGTCGGCTACCCTGAGGCCCTGACTGACCCCTCGTACTGTGGTCAGGTGCTGGTGTTGACCTACCCCTTGGTGGGTAACTACGGCGTGCCCGACACCACCACCCTTGACCTGCACGGCCTGCCCAGGTGAGGCGATAGCATTGATTGTGGTTGTATTATTATGGGTGGTTATACATTTTTATATATATATATTTTTTTATAGTTTTGCATTTGTACTTTTAGTTTTGCATCAATACTGTATCATCATTATTGCTTACCTAGTTAATAGTATAATGGGATATTTGTATTTCTTACGTATTTCCTTATAGTAATGATAATAATAATAATAGTAATGACACTTTAGCCTCGTTCTTGGGTTGCAGGGCGGCTCCTGTAGTTTAAATAAATATATATATATATATATATATATATATATATATATATATATATATATAGTGAGCCTCGTGATGGCAGGGTGTGTCGCGGTAGTTTGGAGTCAATTTGGTGACTCCCTCGTTCTCTTTGTCAGTCCAATCTAACTGACTTGATGGTGTAGAGTTCAATGTATGGTGAGCGAGGCCATCACACCCTTGAAGGACAGTGTACGTACGTGACCCCATATACCCTTCTCTCTCTCTCTCTCTCTCTCTCTCTCTCTCTCTCTCTATATCAGTGAATAACAGCGTGCGCTGTTATTCACTGATATGAAAGATCACGCGCTGGACTTGTGATCGTCAGCCATTACCCTCCCTGAAGGAGCTCAGAGCTCATAGAAGCGGATCTATGGGTAAGGCTGAGACACACACACACACACACACACACACACACACACACACACACACACACACACACACACACACACACACACACACACACACACACACCCACCCACACACACACACACACACACCCACACACACACACACACACACACACACACACACACACACACACACACACACATCCCCTTGAATAGCTGTTCCCGGTATGTGTGTGTGTGTGTGTGTGTGTGTGTGTGTGTGTGTGTGTGTGTGTGTGTGTGTATGTGTGTGTGTGAATGCATTTCAGCCAAACCATTGGCGAGAACTTGAAATCACAATTGAAAAACAACGAATAAAATTTACAAATGTAATCGGCCAAACCTGTGTTGTTACAATTACAGTTGGCTTCAGTGTCGTGATGATAGTAATGGAATAGCAATGAAGTAGTAATTGAATCACTATCAACACAGATGTGTTATGAGTGATGCAAGTTCAGTTAAATTAGGTTAGTTAAGTTTAGTAAGTTAAGTTAAGCAGGTTAAGGACAAAAAAAGTGTCCTGGAATATTTTGAGTTACAAGAATTTTTTTGTGTGTGATTAGATGACTGGTGTTCGCATATGATAGAACCTTTCATTGTGGATCCAATACAAGGTGGGTACGTGGGGATGATGCAAGTGTATTGTTAGGCGGGGTATTAGGGTTAGTTTTAGTGCCAGTGTTCGAGTCTTGCAACGTTATACTAAGCCAAGCTAAGGTTGTAGAAAGGTGGGGGGGTGTAGATTAAGGGGGGAAGAAAGTTACTCTCTGTTTGAACACTGTGAAGAAGGTGATGGATGACGTAACTTGAAATGTAGTTACGATTCATATTCTTTATTTTTGTTACTGAATTTCACCCGTATAGCCAATGCTGGTTATTAGAGAATGTAAGGAATGTGTGTGTGTGTGTGTGTGTGTGTGTGTGTGTGTGTGTGTGTGTGTGTGTGTGTGTGTGTGTGTGTGTGTGTGTGTGCGTGCTTCCGTACCTGTTCTTCGCTAATTATATATGTTTACAGGATTGAGTCAAGCTTGTTACGTTCTGTCCATTCCATCTTTGGTTACTATTTCATCATAAATTTTTCTTTATAACTTATATTTATTTGTGTGTGTGAGGGAATGCATCAATACGAGCTAAGGAGAGGCAGGACAAAGAGTCAAAGAGTTTAAAGAGTTTGTCATTGTATATACAAGTGTTACCACAAAGGAATCAAACCAAAGAATTTATATGCAACCTTTCTTCCTTCTCTCCTTGGCTTACTTCATGGCATCTGATATCAATAAACTGTAGTAATCATTGAAAGAAAAAAAAATGTATTGAAGTTACCATTCAAATTTTCGAGTTCTGAAAAAAAATAAACAATTGTGATATCAATAAACTAGTAATCATTTAAAAAGGAATTATTAGTCTAACATATGAGTGTTGTATATATTGAAATAAGCATTAAAAGTATCAAATACTGAAAAAATAAACCATTATTACCTTTTTCAGTTAGTAATTTTAAGTGTGTTATTACGCCCATTCCATTATCTGTATGTCAACACTCCCTCCCTTTATATCTTCCCCTTTATGGACGTTCTATATTCATTATTTTCATTGTGGTGGCTGTCATGCACCTGGAAATCAATGTATAACAGCTGTAGTAGTAGTAGTTCATGTAACGATACAGTATGAAGCAAAACGACCGAACCATTACTAGTTATCGAGTCGAAGCAGCGGGGTGTCAGAACAAAATAAACCAATTACACAACACACATTAATTTAACAACATTCATACACATACAAGCAGACAAAACATAACAATGATAAATAAATGTAGGATAAATATAGAGACTAACCCTTTAATATAACCCAGTAATAGCGAATGAAAGATAAATTTACTGTAAGTGGAAGAGCACAAATCACTCCTTCCTTCTTACCAACTCGTGTGGAAAATGAGTTTAGTGGAGATGATGGAAGGGGTTGTGGTGATGTTTCAGGAATGTGGAGAGCCGTCGTGTGTGGGTGAGCGGCTTGGTGGTGGGTGAGGTGTGTGGTCAACCCTCCCACTGGGCCTCCGTCACCACCCTGCACCAGTGGCTTGAGGGTGAGGGCGTGTGTGGCATCTACGGCGTTGATACCCGCGCCCTTACTAAGAAGTGAGTGAGGGTGAAATTGCACTTAAAGACATCTACTTATTTCTTTGATTTTTATTCATGTTTTGGGTTCCTAATGTTATAGTTTTACTTATTTTTATTTGTTTTATATGATCATACCAATTTTCATGTGTTTTTTTTTATTTTAGTTTATTCATAATACGTTTCATTTTTTTATACTTTTTTTTTATCGAACCTAATTGCCACGTACAGACTGTGGATAATGTTTTTGACTTGAATATCGCTATTTATTACTTTAATTCTTATGTATATTTTTGGTTTTCTAACTTAATAATCTTCATTGTTATATATATCTGTCATTACTAGAACAATTACTATGACTTAACACACTCTTTCCCTACCCTCTATTTTCCCCTTGCCATCCCCTCTTTCCCTCTTATTTATATTTTTCTCTTTTCCTCTTCTCTCCCCTCTTTCCCTCCCTCCTTCCCCCTCTCCCTACCCCACCTTTCTCTCCCTCCTTCCCCTCTTCCCCTCCGCTCTCCCCTCCCCCTCCCGTCCTTCCATCCCCCTCCCGTCCTTCCATCCCCTCTCTTCCTCTTTCCCTTCTCCCCTCTTCCCCTCCCTCCACTTTCCACCGTCTATCCTATATTTTCCCCTCTTATCCTACCCTGTATTTTCTCTTTCCGTCCCCTCTATTTTCCTCTCTCTTTCTCCTCTTACCCTCCTCCCTCCCCTCTTTCCCTTCCCTCCCCTCCCCTCCTCCGCCCCCCCTAGGATCCGAGAACACGGGTCACTGCTGGGCAAGATCGTGGTGGATGGAGGCGATGACCCGGCCTTCTATGACCCCAACAAGGTCAATCTGGTCGACCAGGTGTCCATCAAGGTCAGTCAAGGTCAAGGAGGATAAGGTCATGCTAATTGTTGTGTTGATTGATCTTGGTTTTCTTTTGTTTATATTTCTTCCTTCCTTTTTCTTTTTCTTTTTTTCTTTTTCTTTCCCTCACCCCTCTCATACATACCTCTCCCTTCACCCCTCTTATAATTGCCTTTCTCTCACCCCTTTTACACCCTCTCACCCGTCCCTTCACCCCGCCAGGAGCCTCGTGTGTACAATCCGGACGGTGATGTGAAGGTGGTTGCAGTTGACTTTGGGTTCAAGTACAACCAGCTGCGTTGTCTGCTGAAGCGGCGGGTGTGTGTAACAGTGGTGCCGTGGGACTACCCGCTGGACCCTACCCAGTATGACGGACTCTTCCTTAGCAACGGTCCCGGTCAGTGTGTGTGTGTGTGTGTGTGTAACAGTGGTGCCTTGGGACTACCTGCTAGGAAACAAAACATTGTAAAAACCTTTGAGACGAATCAGAAAACAATTATAATCATTTTAGAAACCATAGAAGACCATAATAAACAAAGAAATCAGGAAATAATAGTGTTGTACGCGTTGAATTAAATAGGGGGTTTCATAGTCAGTTGGACTTGGACTTAGGTTGGGAGTTACATATTTATTATCATTATAAAGCTTTTTCTCTTTCTTTTGATCTACATTTTGTATAATATTAATTTGTAGTTCAATAGTAATAATAATCATAATCTTCTTGTGACCGCTAGCAGTCGACGCCGGACGGACTTTTAAAGAGGTGATATTATTTCTTCGTGTTACATCTTCTCAGTTTTTCTCCATGTCTATTTGAGGCATGGAGGAGCAGTAACACATTATTCCTCAACATTAATAGTGGTTGGATATAAAGAAAACATTACCTATTAAGTATAAATAACGTAATATAAACAAGATCCAACAGGTACAGTAAGAGTGTGGCCGTGTGGTGGATCACGTATATATAAAACCAAAATTGAGATTTTTGTTTTGCAAAGAAAAGCAATTGTGTATACTTTAAAAAATCGACTGAAATACCTAACAGTTTTCTATATAAACATTTGTTATATAGGATTCGTATTTATTTCATGAAATTTTTTTTATTTCTAACGTAAATTATAAAATAAAAAACTAGAATAAAGCAATAATAATGAAATTAAACCAATATAAACCATATAATATAATAAAAAAAAAATATTGAAACCGAAAGTAAAGCCTAAATAAACCATAAAACAAAGAAAAACGGAAAAAATAACGAAAAAATTAGAAAAAAAACACGGTAATTATTTGTTTACATCCAAAAGTGTTAATTATAGCGTGTTAGGCACAGTTTAAGAAGTGTTAGGACATGATGACCTACAAGGATAAAGATGAAGGTGAGTGTGTTGTGTTATGAGTGTGTTGTGAGTGTGTTTTGGTGGGCTGACGGGCTGAAAGGCTGAAAGTAGCACTAGGGATGTGCGGTATAGACAAAAATACCGGTATACCGAAGGGCTTCTAATACATGTAATACCACCCCGAAAATACCGGTATGTCTGTATACCGGATAGGTGCACACCCCTATAATATATATATATATATATATATATATATATATATATATATATATATATATATATATATATAGACACACACACACACTCAGCTGACGCCAGGC
>JAPQNM010000037.1:5382116-5402116 GCA_029783475.1 Metacarcinus magister | reverse complement strand
ACTATTCAGGTGAGTTAAGGATTGTTGTATTACTGTATTCTATTTAGGAGGTGTTGTTATGTGGTGTGGTGTGGTGTTGTGTTGTGTTGTGTTGTTGTGTTGTGTTGTGAGGGTGTTGTGTTGTGTGTTGCGAGGTAAAACTTTATTCATCTGTTCACTTTTAACACCAGTCTGCTACTCCCTTCTCATCACACTCGTAGTACTGCAATATAACCTTGATTCAACGGAAAACAATGTAGCATAAGGAACAATTCAACCCAAAGTAATGTAATGAAATGTTGGATTTAGTGGAAAATTTTCTATTCTCGGCAAAGTGGAAATGGTTCTACTAAATGGAGGAATACGTTTTGTTTTTTATTTGTACAATTCTTTCGTACCAATGTGGATTTCTTTACATTTTAGGCCTATTAATTTTGTGCCGTAAAACCCTCGGGAAACCTAACCTAACCTAACCTACCCTACCACTACCACTACTACTACTACTACTACTCCTACTACTACTACTACTACTACTACTACTACTACTACTACTACTACTACTACTACTACTACTAACCCTTCTACCACCAGCATTAATGAACACCAGTAGCAACCAGTAACACCCACACAAGTAACGCCCCCCCTTTCCCCCCCCCCACCCACCAGGTTCTCAAGCCATCAAGGCCATGAAGGAGGAGGGTGTGGAGTGTGTATTGATGAATCCTAACATTGCCACGGTACAAACCAGCAAGGGCCTGGCCGATAAGGTGTACTTCCTGCCTATCACACCTTCCTACGTCGAACAGGTGAGGAGGTGGTGGTGGTGGTGGTGGTGGTAATGAAAGATGATTTATATAAAGGGAAGAGATTTAATACTTCCATAAATAGAAGGATAGATTAAGATGGATGAAAGAAAGACATTTAAATCCTTCTTCAGGTGATCAAATCGGAGCGTCCTGACGGCGTGCTGCTAACCTTCGGGGGTCAGACGGCCTTGAACTGTGGTGTTGCCCTTGAGCGTGCAGGCGTGTGGTCTAAGTATGGTGTGCGTGTGCTGGGGACGCCCGTGGCCTCCATCGTACAGAGTGAAGACAGGAAGATGTTTGCAGAGGTGGTGGCGTCTGTGGGGGAACGGGTGGCGCCCTCTGCTGCTGTGTACTCAGTGGAGGAGGTGAGGCTAGGGAGGAGGAGGAGGAGGAGGAGGAGGAGGAGGTGGTGGTGGTGGTGGAGGAGGAGGAGGAGGAGGAGGAGGAGGAGGAGGAGGAGGAGGAGCTGTGGTTGTATGAATGAGTAAGATTGATGGTTACAAATACTTGAAATGAAAGATAATTGTAAAAAAAGATATTGGATTGTCATTAATGCTGATTTTATGATTTTTTCTTCTATTATTGATGCTTGATTAAGATCCAATGCCTGTACAATATCAATGTTTAGCACTGATGTTGATACGTAATGACCATGGTGCAAGTTTTTAAATGTGTCAATATGAAATGAACATAGTAATATTGTGAGTAATAACATAATTTGACACCATCTATGATTCTTAAATAAAGGTCTGTTTATTACATTACCAAACACTTTAAAATTATAGTAGTATTGTGAGTAATAACATAATTTGACACCATCTATGATTCTTAAATAAAGGTCTGTTTATTACATTACCAAACACTTTAAAATTATAAATAAAACTCATTCATATCATTACCACAAACCTAAGTATCAGTTTACCCGAGAATATGCGAGTCTTACTACCCCCCCTCCCCCCCCAGGCCCACGAGGCAGCCGACAGGATTGGGTACCCAGTGTTGGCCCGGGCCGCCTATTCCCTGGGCGGCCTTGGGTCAGGTTTTGCAGACAACCCGCAGGAGCTGTCCAAGCTGGCCACCTCAGCCTTCGCACACTCACCCCAGCTTATCATTGGTGCGTTGGAAGGCTGTGTGTTGTAGTAATTATTAAGCTTTGTTACGTTGTTTGAGTTTTATTAAATTATTATTATTATTATTATTATTGGGTTGGAAGGCTGTGTGATGCATTAATTATCAATCTTTGTTATGCTGTTTAAGTTTTATTTCATTATTATTATTGGGTTGAAATTACTGTCCTATACTTATACTTGCATTATATTATTCCTTGTTTTATATAGCTCAAGAATTTTTTGAGAATCTAGTCTATTTAAGTAATATAATTTAAAACACATAAGCAGCTTAATTTTTTTCCCTTATGGATGCAGTTAAGTTTGTTATATTTGAATAGTTTTTATTTATATTGAAAGTTGAAGTTTTTGTTAATATGAACACTTCAATATGTGGTGTTTGATTATACTATTATTCAAAAGTGGTAATTCTATATGAAGTGTAAGTATTTAGTGTTTAATATACGTAGTGTGTTTGCTTCAGATAAGTCCTTGAAGGGATGGAAGGAAGTGGAATATGAAGTGGTGCGGGATGCTTACGACAACTGTATTACTGTGAGTTGATATTACTATTACTACTATTACTACTACTGCTATTGTTATTACTACTACTGTTATTACTACTACTGTTATTGTTATTACTACTACTACTACTACTAATAGAACTACAACTATTCCTCCTCCTCCTCACTACTTACTACAATTATACTTTCACTATTACTACCACCACACACCACCTAACTTAACTTAATCTAACCTAACTTAACTTAACCTAACCTCACCACCCCTTAGGTCTGCAACATGGAGAACATTGACCCTCTCGGCATCCACACGGGGGAGAGCCTAGTGGTGGCGCCCTCCCAGACCCTAAGCAACAGAGAGTACCAAGTCTTGCGCTCCACGGCCCTGTCTGTGGTGAGGAGGCTGGGGGTGGTAGGAGAGTGTAATATACAGTATGCACTCAACCCCAGCTCAGAGGAATATTACATCATTGAGGTGAGGCTATGTGTGTGTGTGTGTGTTAAATTTGAGTGACCTGTATGTATGTTAGTTAAAATGAAAATATCTAAAACAAAAAATGAAGTCCAGGAATGAATAACGAAAGAAAGAAAGAAACCAACGGTATTAAAATAAAAAAAAAAAAAAAAAGTATGTAAGAGAACAAAAAATAATAATAATAATAATAATAATCCACCTACATCACCAGGTCAACGCTAGGCTCTCCAGGTCATCAGCACTCGCATCCAAGGCCACCGGGTACCCATTGGCCTACGTTGCCGCCAAGCTTGCACTGGGAAAGGCACTGCCGGACCTCACCAACTCTGTGACCGGCTCCACCACCGCCTGCTTTGAACCTTCCTTAGACTACTGTGTGGTGAAGGTGCCGCGCTGGGACCTGTCGAAGTTCAATCGCGTGTCTACCAAGGTAATGTGTGGCGGTTAGGAAGAGGGAGGAAGGTGTTAGGAAGGGTAGGAGGGGTAAGGAAGGGAAGGTGTGGGTGTTAGGAAGGTGTGGGTGTTGGGAAGGGAAGGTGTGGGTGTTAGGAAGGTGTGGGGGTTAGGAAGGGAAGGTGTGGGGGTTAGGAAGGGAAGGTGTGGGGGTTAGGAAGGGAAGGTGTGGGGGTTAGGAAGGGAAGGTGTGGGTGTTAGGAAGGGAAGGTGGGGTTAGGAAGAGAAGGTGTGGGGGTTAGGAAGGTAAGGTGTGGGTGTTAGGAAGGGAAGGTGGGGTTAGGAAGGGAAGGTGGGGTTAGGAAGGGAAGGTGGGGTTAGGAAGGGAAGGTGTGGGGGTTAGGAAGGGAAGGTGTGGGGGTTAGGAAGGGAAGGTGTGGGGGTTAGGAAGAGAAGGTGTGGGTGTTAGGAAGGGAAGGTGTGGGGGTTAGGAAGGGAAGGTGTGGGGGTTAGGAAGAGAAGGTGTGGGGGTTAGGAAGGGAAGGTGTGGGTGTTAGGAAGGGAAGGTGTGGGGGTTAGGAAGGGAAGGTGTGGGTGTTAGGAAGGGAAGGTGTGGGTGTTAGGAAGGGAAGGTGTGGGGGTTAGGAAGGGAAGGTGTGGGTGTTAGGAAGGGAAGGTGTGGGGGTTAGGAAGGGAAGGTGTGGGTGTTAGGAAGGGAAGGTGTGGGGGTTGGGAAGGTGTGGGTAATTTTATCATTTTATCATATTTCACTTTCCCTGATTTAATATATAGTTTCGTTCAGATTGGTAGTTCAATGATTTTATTTAATTTACCATATATAATTTTTATCTTATTAATTGTAGTCCTATTCCATTTTTGTTGGTATAATATATAGTTTGGTTCAGATTGGCAGTTCCATGAAGAGTGTGGGTGAGGTGATGGGCATCGGGCGTTCCTTTGAGGAGGCGCTACAGAAGGCTGTCAGGATGGTGGACGAGACAGTGGCCGGCTTTGATCCTTACATCAGCGAGGCAGATGAACAGGTAAATAAAAAAGCAAGAGAGTACAGTGTTCCCTCCAATTTTGTGTGTTTCAATTTTGCGACCGAGACCAATCTCCATCTGTGCAAGACCAGGTACAGTAAAATGGTCAAATTTTCTATCGACCCCCTAGCTTTTAATTCAAGGAAAAAGCACCGATGCCAAAATCAATGAGTAGTAGTAGTAGTAGTAGTCGTAGTAGTCATAGTAGTCGTAGTAGTAGTAGTAGTACTAGTTGACATGCAGTATGATAAAAATGTAACTTAATTGTGAGTGCAACATTCCTTTTCTTGTTTCACTGTTGGCATCATTAATGTGCGTGATGTGCCTGGGGGGCCACTTGTACTTGTACTTGGGCTGGGATCACACATTCACAATTTTGAACCGCGATGGACAGCAACGCTTGGATTTTCCAAATCCTGGTCCATCGCATATGAAAATTGGCCGATGGCTCGCAATACGTTTGTAATCGGTAGGGTATAAAGACTGAATTACGACTCAATTACAATGTTATGCGACCGTCGCATAACGTCGTAATTGAGTCGTAATTCAGTCGTAGTGAACCCCGACCAGTCTTGAAAGTATGGCCAAGATGTATTACGACGTTACAAGACGAATCCCGATGGGCGTAAATCGATCGGGAATTGCAAACGATGTGATTACGACTGATTAAGACGTGTCATGGAAACGTGTCGGGACCCTTGCCCAGGTATATAATCCGAGGGAGGACACGCCTCCAGCATCTCTAATTCATTATCTCCCAATAATAAAGTAGGGCTGCTTCCTGCAGCAGGGACATATGCAGGAAGGCTAGGCTCAGATGTAGAGGTGGGAAGGCTAGGCTCAGATGTAGGGGTGGGAAGGCTAGGCTCAGATGTAGGGGTGGGAAGGCTAGGCTCAGATGTAGGGGTGGGAAGGCTAGGCTCAGATGTAGGGGTGGGAAGGCTAGGCTCAGATGTAGGGGTGGGAAGGCTAGGCTCAGATGTAGGGGTGGGAAGGCTAGGCTCAGATGTAGGGGTGGGAAGGCTAGGCTCAGATGTAGGGGTGGGAAGGCTAGGCTCAGATGTAGGGGTGGGAAGGCTAGGCTCAGATGTAGGGGTGGGAAGGCTAGGCTCAGATGTAGGGGTGGGAAGGCTAGGCTCAGATGTAGGGGTGGGAGTTCAACATCGTGAATGTGATCCCAGCCTTAGACAAGAAGTACTTGAAAAATACCAAGTACATTCAAGTACAAACAAGTACATTGCATTTAATCAAAAGTTGTATACTGTATATAGATTGTATTGAACTTTGTGTTGATACTATTGGGTAAATACGTAGCCTACATTGAGTGTTGTGATATTGTAGTGTAATCTAGGATAAAGGAACATAATTATGTAGTATTTTCACAATTGGTAACATGCTACAGTAGACACTGTCTAGACAGTCTAAACTTGGAATTATATATAATATATATCGGTTCGTTCATATATATTATCATTATAAAGCTTTTTCTCTTTCTTTTGATCTAAATTTTGTATAATATTAATTTGTAGTTCAATAATAGGTTAAAACGTCTTAATCTCCACTCCCTAGAGAGGAGGGCAAGAGGGGATATGATTGAGTTTTTCAAATGGATAAAAGGAATTAATAAGGGAAACATTGATCAGGTTTTAGAATTTAGTAGTCAGGATAGGACACGTGGAAATAGGTACAAGCTAGAAAACTTAAATTCAGGACAGACATGGGTAGATATTGGTTCACTAACAGAGTCGTGAACGATTGGAATAGGCTGGGTAGACACGTAGTAAGTGCTGAGTCAATAAGTAGCTTTAAAAGACGGTTGGATCAGAGTATGAATAGGGATGACAGGTGGGATGGTTAAATATTGGATTATTCCAAGTGTGGGAGACGAGGAGCTGCCTCATGTAGGTCATTAACTGGCCTCTTGCAGTCTCCTCATTTCTTATGGTCTTATAATACTAATAATCATAATAATAATCTTGTTCTTGTGACCGCTAGCAGTCGACACCGGACGAACTTTTAAAGAGGTGATATTATTTCTTCGTGTTACACCTTCTCTGTTCCTCTCCATGTCTCCATTATTCCTCAACATTAATAGTGGTTGGATATAAAGAAAACATTACCTATTAAGCGTAAATAAACTAATATAAAAATATAAACAAGATCGAACAGGTACAGTAAGAAGGCGGCCGTGTGTTGACTAATGGATCACGTATATACAAAACCAAAATTGAGATTTTTATTATGCAAAGAAAAGCAATTATGTATACTTTAAAAAATCGACTGAAATACTTAAAAGTTTTCTACATAAACATTTGTTATATTTGATTCATATTTATTTCATGAAAAATGTTTATTTCTAAGGTCAATCACAAAATCGAAAACTAGAATTAAGCAATAGTAATTAAATTAAATCAATATAAACCATAGAATAGAATATAAACAAATTATTGAAACCGAAAGTAAACCCTAAATAAACCATAAAACAAAGAAAAACGGAAAAAATAATGAAAAAATGAGAAAAAACACGGTAATTATTTGTTTACATCCAAGTGTGTTAATTATAGCGTGTTAGGCACAGTTTAAGAAGTGTTAGGACATGATAACCTACAAGGATAAAGATAAAGGTGAGTGTGTTGTGTTATGAGTGTTGAGCGTGTTTTGGTGGGCTGACGGGCTGAAAGGCTGAAAGTAGCACTAGGGATGTGCGGTATAGACAAATATACCGGGCTTCTAATACCGGTAATACTGGTATGTCGGTATACCGGATAGGTGCATACCCCTAGACACTCAGCTGACGCCAGGCAATGTTTTCCTCTATATCATTAACCGTTGGCGCCAGTAGGCTTATGGAGGCACAGATGGACTTGCCTCGCCTGTTATTTGGCGTAGGTTTTCAAATTTTTATAGTGACGCCTCAAATGTTTACGTTTTCTCTTGAATATGTTGAGAACGTGTGAGGCTAATCGCTGCTACAGCCTCAGATGCATATAACATTGTAAGTCCCGTCTGAGGACAGTATGGCAGCAATTTGGATAGTCTTTGGCCACTCGGCGGTGATATCAAAGAATGAAAAGTGAATAACAGGGATTCAAACCCGGGACCCTAGGCTTGCATACCCGAGCGCTAGACCACTCTACCACCGCCCGATTGTGTTTCTGATTAATAATTATAATACTTAGGGCACCAGTTGTGTTGCATATCACGTATATATCTATTTCTATATATCTATCTATCTATCTATCTATCTATCTATCTATCTATCTCTATCTATCTATCTATCTATCTATCTATCTATCTATATCTCTATCTATCTATCTATCTATCTATCTATCTATCTATCTATCTATCTATCTATCTATCTATCTATCTATCTATCTATCTATCTATCTATATATATATATATATATATATATATATATATATATACACACACACACGTGAGTCGATATCGACCACTTTGAGAACTCCTGGTCTAGAGTCGCACCTTCCAGTCTTCCATCCTCCTTACAAGCTAACCTTCCCTAACCTACCCTTCCCTTCCCTTCCCTTGCCTACAGGAGTTGACTGAGCCTACAGACAAGCGCCTCCTGGTGTTGGCTGCAGCCCTCCGTCAAGGTTGGGACATTGACAAGCTGTACACATTCACAAGGATTGACAAGTGGTTCCTATACAAGATGAAGGTAATATATATAAAAAAAATAAATAAACAAATAAAAACTGGATGAAGGTTCAAAACAAAAAACTGCAAGATGGTTTAAGAAAAAGAAAGAAAAAACTACAAAATGAAGATAAAAAAATATATATATATATATATATATATATATATTCCAGAGATTATTTGATGTGATATTCTAGTACTTATTTGATGTATAAATAAGGTCTTCCTCTACAAAACAAAAGAGTTCATCTATAGACAAAGTTTAAGTCTCTTGTTTGCTTTCTTGTTAATATATAGTTTATCATTAGTTTATATTTACACACACACACACACACACACACACACACACACACACACACACACACACACACACACACACACACACACACACACACACACACACACACACACACACCTAACACCCTTCCTCCCCCTTCAGAACATCACCAACATGTACGAGCGTCTTGAGGGCCTGGCGGAGGAGGAGGAGCTGCCCTTGGAGGTACTGAGGAAAGCCAAACAACTGGGCTTCTCGGACAAGCAGATCGGTGCAGCAGCTCAGGGCACGGAGCTGGCTGTGAGGGCCTTGAGGGAGAAACACAGTGGGTGGATCTTATGCTGTTTTGATATTTGAGGAGGAGGAGGAAGAGGAAGAAGGAAAGGAGGAAAAGGAGAATAAGAGGAGGAGGAAGAAGGAAAAGGAGTATTAGGAGGAGGAGGAGATAGAGGAAGAAGAGGAGTAGGAGGAGGAAGAGGACACAGTTTTCAAGGAACCCTAAAAAGTTATCAGTAAAGAGAAAAAAAACTTAATTAATCAGTTCGTCAGTTTAATAATTAGCATCTGAGCTTCACTGACGAACGGATTAATTGATTTATTTTGTATTTTATGTAAAGTTTTAGTTATTAAGCACAATGGGAAAATCTTGCCTAAAAAATATGACGATAGTTTAATTCAAGTTCCAAAGGGAGTGTGTTTAGGAAGGTGAAGGAAAACAGTGTCATCATCATCATCATCATCATCATCATCATCATCATCATCATCATCATCATCATCATCACCATCATCATCAGTCCATCAATCAATTAGTTATCATTTAAATAGCCAATCAATTTCCTCAATCAATTAATTAGTCTATCATTTCATTACTTTATCATTTAATTAGACAATCTATTTCCTTAGTCTTACGTACAATCAATTCCATCCATTCTATTTACTGAAACCATCCCTTCCCGCCTTGCAGACATCTTGCCGTTCGTCAAGCAGGTGGACACAGTGTCAGCAGAATGGCCGGCAGCTACCAATTACCTCTACCTGACCTACTGTGGCACCACCCATGACCTGTCCTTCTCCCCTGGAGCCACCATGGTCCTGGGTAAGTATTGGGTTAGGTTAGGTTAGATTAGTATTTCCCTTATAAACTTAACCTCACTTCTCGTCCCATCACTGTATTTCCAACATAACCTTGACCTCATTTCCCAGGGTCAGGCGTGTACCGCATTGGGTCGTCTGTTGAGTTTGATTGGTGTGCGGTTCAGTGTATCCGAACTCTGCGCAAACTGGGTCACCGCACTATAATGGTCAACTACAACCCTGAGACTGTATCTACGGATTACGATATGTGCGACAGGCTGTACTTTGACGAGATATCCTTTGAGGTGTGTGTGTGTGTGTGTGTGTTTGCGTTATTTTTGTTCTCTTATTGCTCTTTATTGTGTGTGTTTGTTGTGGATGGTAGTGGTGTGTATGTCTTTATTTATTTATTTATTTCTCTCTCTCTCTCTCTCTCTCTCTCTCTCTCTCTCTCTCTCTCTCTCTCTCTCTCTCTCTCTCTCTCTCTCTCTCTCTCTCTCTCTCTCTCTCTCTCTCACACACCACTATTAACAAATATCTACATTAATCTTCCCCACTGACTAAAAATTGAAATAAAAATAAAAAGAATAAAAAAAAATAAATAAATAAACACCACCATCATCATCATCATTAGTCTGTTCTTCCTCCTGCAGGTTGTAATGGACATCTACAACCTGGAGTGTCCCTTAGGCGTGATCCTGAGTATGGGGGGGCAGCTCCCTAACAACATTGCCCTGGACTTACACCACCAGAAGGCTCACATCCTTGGCACCTCACCCGAGTCCATCGACGGGGCGGAAAATAGATTCAAGTTCTCCAGGATGTTAGATAGAATTGGGATCTCGCAACCACTGTGAGTAATTATGTGTGTGTGGTTGTAGTGTGTGTGTGTGTGTTTGTGTTTGGTTGTGTGTTTGGTTATAGTGTGTGTGTGTGTGTGTGTGTTGATCTTTCTAGTTGTATATTTCTTCTAGTTGTTGTTGTATACTGTATTTAAATGAAGTTTGCGTTGTTGTATCATCTATAAAAAAACTTAGATGTATAGGAAAGTTGGAATCACTTAGAAATCCACACTTTTACACATACATACTCATAACAATAATATTCAACACACTCATAAACACTCACATTTAACCTCATTTTCCTCCCATCTCTCACCACTCCCCATTCTCTTAAACTCACCAACCTAAAGTACACACACACACTTCACCCATACACACTACAATTTCCTCCCATCCCTCACCACTCACCAGATGGAAGGAGCTCACCAACCTCAAGTCTGCCCAAGCCTTCTGTGATGAGGTTGGTTTCCCTTGCCTGGTGCGTCCCTCCTACGTCCTCTCAGGAGCTGCTATGAACGTTGCACACACACACCAAGACCTGGAGACTTACCTCAACCAAGCAGCGGCCGTCTCCAAGGAACACCCAGTCGTTATATCCAAGTTCATCCTCGAGGCCAAGGTGACGCTGTTAGGTTAGGTTAGGTTAGGTAAGGGTGGTGGTGGTGGTTTGTAAGACTCGTGTGTTTCAGTATCCGAGCTAATATGTTTGTTTTCATCCTTTACCCGTGGTGTCAGTAGGCTTAATGGAGGCCTTAGATGGTCAGCCTCCACCCGTTAGTAGCGCAGGTTAGATTTTTTAAGTGACGCCTCGTTTCATATAGAGAGGCTCGTACTGCCAGCGGAAGCTCCTCGAGCATATAACTCTACAGTCACGTCGAGGATAGTGTTATTGCAGCATGTGGGTGATCTTTGGCCACTCGGCAGTAATACCAAAGAAAAGTGGCCAGCTCGTGCCGGGGCTCGAACTCGGGACTCTGAGCTGGTATGCCCCCCACGCTAGCCACTAGGCCACCGTAGTGAGTTAATTCATCTTCTGTTCTGTCACGTGATCCAAGAATTCATGGTACTACTAGAAAAGATGATGAAAAGTCAGTCAGCCAGTTAGTCAGTCAGCCAGTCAGTCAATCAGTCAGTCAGCCAGTTAGTCAGTCAATCAGTCAGTCAGTCGGTCAATCAATCAGTCAGTCAGCCGGTTAGTCAGTCAATCAATCAGTCAGTCAGCCAGTTAGTCAGTCAATCAATCAGTCAGTCAGCTAGTTAGTCAGTCAATCAATCAATCAGTCAGTCAGCCAGTTAGTCAGTCAATCAATCAGTCAGTCAGTCAGCCAGTTAGTCAGTCAATCAATCAGTCAGTCAGCCAGTTAGTCAGTCAATCAATCAGTCAGTCAGCTAGTTAGTCAGTCAATCAATCAATCAGTCAGTCAGCCAGTTAGTCAGTCAATCAATCAGTCAGTTAGTCAGTCAATCAATCAGTTAGTCAGTCTTTCTCCATGATGTGAAAATATTACAGATTAACCAGTCAGTCTGTTAGTTCCATCTTTTCTTTATCTTTGACCTAAATTCCTCCTCCTCCTCTTCCTCTTTCTCCTCCTCCTCCTCCTCCTCCTCCTCCTCCTCCTCCTCCTCCTCTTTCTCCTCCTCCTCCTGCTCCTCCTCCAAATCAGGATGAGATAAGCCATACATTAACTACATCCATCTTCCACCACACAAACCACCCACCACCTCACCTCACCTCACCTCTCCCTCACCCACCTCATCCAGGAGATAGACGTGGATGCTGTAGCGGCTGACGGTGCGTTGGTGTGCATGGCGGTGAGTGAACACGTGGAGAACGCTGGAGTCCACTCGGGCGACGCAACACTGGTCACTCCGCCTCAGGACCTCAACACGGAGACACTGGCTAAGATCACCTCCATCGTGGCAGCCATTGCTCGGGCCCTGGAGGTGAACGGACCCTTCAATATGCAGCTCATTGCTAAGGTGAGGGTATGGATGAGTAGATGGATGATACCTTCCCTTCATCCATCACTTCACCACACAAACCTCCTCTTCACCACACCTTCCTCACCACACTTCCCTAACCTTAACATTCTCTTACTTAACCTCGACCCAGTCCCATCACCCAGTCCCATCACCTTCCCATCACCCTCCCATCACCTTGACTCTAACTCCTTATCTCTCCCCTACAGGATAATCATTTGAAGGTGATTGAGAGTAACTTAAGGGTGTCCAGGTCCTTCCCCTTTGTAAGCAAGACTCTGGACTTTGACTTCGTTGCGTGTGCCACTCGGGTCACTGTTGGGGAGGAGGTGCTGCCTTCTAATGTGCTCAGAGGATGTGGACGGGTTGGGGTGAAGGTGCCGCAGTTTAGCTTCTCTCGGCTGGCAGGTGTGTGGGTGTGTGTGTGTGTATATGTATGTGTGTGTGTGTTTTTGTGTGAGAGTCTGTAAGTGTGTGTATTGGTGTGTGAGTGTGTACTTGTGTGTGTGTGGATGTGTTTTTGTGTGAGAGTGTGTAGATGTTTAGGTGAGTGTGTGTACATGTAAGAGTATGTAAGTATATGAGTGTGTTAATGTATGTGTGTGCGTATTTAATTTCCTATACATTCCCACTTACCTTTCCCATCGTCACCACATCTACATCACCACCACATCTACATCACCACCACACCCCCAGGAGCGGATGTGATGCTTGGGGTGGAGATGGCTTCAACAGGGGAGGTGGCTTGCTTCGGGGAGAACCGCTATGAAGCTTATCTCAAGTCCATGATATCCACCGGCTTCGTCATACCAGAGAGGTCCATTCTACTGTCCATCGGAAGCTATAAGGTAATACTTGGACTTATTACCTTCCCTCCTCCTCCTCCTCCTTCTCCTCCTTATTTTTCTCCTCCTCATTCTCTTCCTGGAGGGGGGGTGGGTGGGGAACAGCCTTCTGCTACTCTATCCATTCTCTTTACAAATAGTAAGTTATAATGTGTCGCCAAATAGCCTTGCAAGGACTAGTAAGGTTGTTGCTATTAGTTATTATATGTAATCTTTATGTATATAACTAATTTCAAAATAGTAATAATAATAGCAACATATATAACATCTTGTATATTGTTATGTTATCCCATCACCCTCCCATCACCCTGCACATAGTTTACAACATAATAAAGTAAGATGGTCATTGTGGTTCACCTACACAAGGCAGCTCCTGTGCATCTTAACGCGCCGTCACACTACCACAATTTTTACTATTTCCGTCGTTTTTTTCTCGTTCGGTCAACTTTTTCCTTGTGCATCAGTCAGACAGACATGATCGTCTTCATATTGTAAGTTGTCAACAATTTTTTAGTCAAATCAGAATGCATAGTGGATGAGATGAAATTATTCCAAGTAAATGGCTAGCTTGTATTTTTTAAAAAATAATCAAATTTCTAAAATGATAACAAATAATAAATTTAATAATTGCACTTGAGGTTACATTTAATTTGTGGTTTTATAATAACCAAGAGTGTCTCGCATGACTAGACCGTAGAGTCGGAAGACTTTAATTGCATTTTTCAAGCAAGTTTTGAAGTCCTGTTTGTTTACTAAGGATGAAAACAGTGTAGACGAACAGCTGTGTGTGTGTGTGTGTGTGTGTGACGGGGCGCATTCCAGAAATTGTCACTTTTCACAGTTGATTGAAAAAGTGCTAGTGTGACGGCGCCTTAAGACTTACTTGTATTCTATTTTATTATTATACTATTCTATACTAGTTTACTGTAGTTTAGAAAGGTGTTGTATGTGTTGTATGTTATGTAAGTGTTGCAGGACAAGAATGATATAGTTTAGAAAGGTGAAGTGTGTTGTATGTGTTGCATGTGCTGTATGTGTTGTATGTGTTGCAGCACAAGAATGAGTTGCTTCCAGCCGTCCGCACCTTGGCACAGATGGGATATAAACTCTATGCATCGCTTGGCACCGCTGACTTCTACTCCACACACGGCATTCAGGTGAGTGGGTGGGTGTGTGGATGGATGTCTACTGTACTCATCACTTACCCTTCCTTATACTCCTTATATTGTTGTATTTACCTCTATCTATTTATCTTTTCATTATTATTATTATTATTTTTTTTGTATCCTTATTTCATTATTTCCTTATCTTTACACTGCATTATTTATATTTTTTTTGTTATTTATTTTTTGTATCCTTATTTCATTATTTCTTTATCTTTACACTGCATTATTTTTATTTATTTTATTATTATTATT
Source organism: Metacarcinus magister (assembly GCA_029783475.1). Classification (NCBI taxonomy): domain Eukaryota; kingdom Metazoa; phylum Arthropoda; class Malacostraca; order Decapoda; family Cancridae; genus Metacarcinus; species Metacarcinus magister. The sequence continues at coordinate 5,387,699 of JAPQNM010000037.1, read as the reverse complement.
TATTTTATGTATCCTTATTTCATTATTTTCTTATCTTTACACTGCTTTATTTACCTTCACTTGTTACTGTTTATTCTATCCTTATTATTCTATCTTTATTTCATTGTATTATTTCAATGTGATTTATCCATAGTTGATGTTAATGTTTACTTTTTGAAACGCTTTACAATTTCAAATATGTATAAAATTCTCAAACCGCTCCGTCAAAATATATAAAAGCACAAGATATTAAAAAAAACATAAAAGGAAATCATAAGCTAAAAACAATGACCTTAAGGAACAAAAATACCATAAAAGTAAATGAAAGTAGAGAAAAAATAAATAAAACTGAATTTCAATATAAAAAACTAAAGACATAAAAAGTTCCAAAGTAAGATTGTAAAAAGTAAAAAGACTGATGTGCTTTACCTTTCAACACTAAACACTTCATTGTTCTATCGTTAAGTCAAGGTGAAAGTGTTGGTATTGTAGGTCACACGCTAACCAAGTAATGTTGTTTTATGTATAATTTAATAAAACAAAAGTTAGATTATCAATACATAACACTTCAAAATGACCACCTGACACACACACACACACACACACACACACACACACACACACACACACACACACACACACACACACACACACACACACACACACACACCTTAAACAATAATGAGGATACAACTTAGGTATTTACAAAGGAAATAGTCTCAGAGCCAATATACAAGGCAATACTATTAGTTAAATACTTTGTGTATGTATATATATATGTATACGAATATAATATGTACAACTATCTATACACGAACCAATTCATTCATCTAAACATACAAAATACAAGAAAAAAAACCAATATTGTTCAAAAGCTATAGAAGCCATTTATTAGTCAACCATTACAGTCAGCGAGTCAGTCAGTGAGTCAGTCTGTGAGTCAATCAATCCAGTCATTAGTCCGTCAGTCCGTTCACCAATCTGTCCGCTGCATCGTGAACACACCTAATCTTCATTCATTTATTTAAGTCTGTTATAAATCAGTGGAATCATCGTCATCATCAGTATCCTCATCCCGTAAGCTGAGGAAGTTGAGGGCTGGGTCTGAGGGTGGGGGGGAGGAAGAGGGGGCGTCAGGAACATCACTATCAGGGGACGTGGGGGAGGAAGGGGGGGGCGTCAGGAACATCACTATCAGGGGACGTGGGGGAGGAAGGGGGGGGCGTCAGGAACATCACTATCAGGGGACGTGGGGGAGGAAGGGGGGGCGTCAGGAACATCACTATCAGGGGGCGTGGGGGAGGAAGGGGGGGCGTCAGGAACATCACTATCAGGGGACGTGGGGGAGGAAGGGGGGGCGTCAGGAACATCACTATCAAGGGGCGTGGGGGACAGGTGTTGAGGTGGGGGTGTGGTGGTGGTGGTGGTGGGTGGTGGGGGTGTGATGGTGGTGGTGGTGGGTGGTGGGGGTGTGGTGGTGGTGGTGGTGGGTGGTGGGGATGTGGTGGTGGTGGGTGGTGGGGGTGTGGTGGTGGTGGGTGGTGGGGGTGTGGTGGTGGTGGTGGTGGGTGGTGGGGATGTGGTGGTGGTGGGTGGTGGGGGTGTGGTGGTGGTGGGTGATGGGGATGTGGTGGTGGTGGGTGGTGGGGGTGTGGTGGTGGTGGTGGTGGGTGGTGGGGGGTCTGTGTGGGGAGGGGTGATAGGTAGGGGTGAAGGATCAACGGGCGGGGTGAGGGGTGAGGATGGGTGGTCAATAGGTAGTTCCGTGATATCTAAGTCACTGTCTGGTGTACTGAATGTCCTTGCGGCTTTAGCGTGACCCGAGTCTGTGGTGTCAAGGTCGTGTAGTGCCGGCGCCGTGTGTACCCGATCCACACCGAACACGGAGTTACGTTCGGGCGGTGGCTGAGGCGGAGGTGGCTTGTTGAACTCCCAGTTGGAGCCTCGAGGCGGTACTGTACTTGGCACTAGGTCATGCTGCTCATTCACACTCCAAGATGACCCTAACATATCCCTCACTCCACCACGTGATGCCACATTCAACTGCTCAACCTGCTTGCGTAATTTAACCGCGTCGTCGTTATTCCCGGTTTCGTCCAGCAGCGTGGCCATGTTGCCGGCCAGGAGGAGATACATGTAGGCTTGGGGGTAGGCTCTGTGGCGGTTGGAAGCGCGTGCCATGGCTAGGAAATGTCGGCCAAACAGCTTCAGGACTGGCCCAGCTCTCAGGTCCTTCACCCGCTGTACCTTCGAGTTGAGGCGGATGGTGTCGGGTCGCTGCGGTGTGTTGTTGTTGTTGTTATTGTTGTTGTTGTTCCTCTTTGCCATCTGTGCCTCCACGCGCTCCTTCCGCTGCCGCCGCATCTCGTGAAGTTTCCTCTGTGGCCGGGAAAGACACGTGACTCATCCATCCACTTGACATAAATAATAGATTACTGAATTTGCATGTTACTGAATGTATGGTCTGTGAATTATGTATATTTAGTAAACCTCTAGTAGCAATAGTAGTAGTAGTAGTAGTAGTAGTAGTAGTAGTAGTAGTAATAGTTCAACACACTCACTGACTCACTATTCAGCATTGACTCACCTTCTCCTCGGCATCACCATCATCTTCATCCTCTGAGTCGCTGCGGAAGTCATTGTCAGCATCATCATCATCATTATTGTTCTGTTGACAGTGAAGGATGGTGAAGGATGAAGGATATGAAATGTAGCCTCTTCATATTAACTTAGGCTTCCTCTCTCTCTCTCTCTCTCTCTCTCTCTCTCTCTCTCTCTCTCTCTCTCTCTCTCTCTCTCTCTCTCTCTCTCTCTCTCTCTCTCTCTCTCTCTCTCTCTCTCTCTCTCTCCACACCTCTCCACTCACCTCTCCGCCACTTAGTAGAAGGAGTTGAGGGTTGAGCAGCTCCAACCCGAAGGTCTCCATGGTGACCAGTTTGTACAGCTTCCGAACCTTGAGTTGAGGGTAGAAGTCGGAGGACATTCTCATCCTTCGCATCGTGTGCATAACGTAGATGGGTAGATTTTCCTTCATCTTCTTAACTGTTACCTGTGTGTGTGTGTAGAGAATGATAATAGTAGTAGTAGTAGTAGTAGTAGTAGTAATAATAGTAATAATAGTAGTAGTAAAACGTGTGTGTGTGTGTAGAGAGAGGGGTGTTTTGAGGGTGGGTGAGAGTGGAGAGTCCCATCCCATCCCATCCCATCCCATCCCATCCCTGCGTTACCTGAGCCTGTCGGATGTACTTCTCTGGAATGCTCTTCATCAAGTTACACGACATCACAAAATAATGCGGTAGAGACTCCATCGAGAGGCTGTTGTAGAGTGTCTTGAGGAAGGCTTTCAGTTTGATGCCAAGACGAGGCTCCTGCCAGTCTCGGAAATTCTTCTCGCACATCCAGAAGAGAATGTAGCGAAGGTGTTGGTTTTGAAGGCAGGGGATGTCATGGAGGTGGTCACGCATTAGGTATTCCATCCATTGTAATAACCGCATCTATGAAGGAGGGTATGGGTTAGTGTGTGTGTGTAGTTTTGTTTTAAATTTGTCTTTCAGTTTTCTTTCATTTCATTCATTCTTTCATTGTTTATTTTCCTAGTTCTTTTTCTCTTTGCTATTTGTCTTAACTTTTCCTTATCTTTCCTCATCTTTCCTCTTATTATATTTTATTGTTTTCATTTCCCTGATTCTCTCTCTCTCTCTCTCTCTCTCTCTCTCTCTCTCTCTCTCTCTCTCTCTCTCTCTCTCCCTCCCTCCCTCCCTTCCCCCCCCTTACCTGCGAGTGGCCGAGACTGCGGAGGAGTATTTGTTCTGCCTTAATGAACTGTATCTGCCACTCTATCTGCATGACACGGTTGGGTTCCTTAGGGTTATAGTGGCCGATGGGGACCAGGTTACACCCCACTTGTAATGCCTCCTGTATGTTGATCTCCTTAGGCCACCTGGGGGAAGGGGAGGAGGAGAGGAGAGGAGTGGAGGTGTAGAGGCAAAGGTGTTAGTGTTGGGTGTCTATATATTTTTTTCTTATCAATTTTACCGCCAAAGTTACATTCTAGTTTAGGTGTGTGTGTGTGTGTGTGTGTGTGTGTGTGTGTGTGTGTGGTTTTCTGTATGGATTTGTGTTGATTTTCTTGTGTGGTTTTGTAATGGTATGTATTGTATTGTAATTTTTTGTGGGTTGATTTGGGAAAGTGAGGTAAATTCGAGGGTGATAGTTCGTGTATTCTATATCAATTCGTGTCACTTATTTTCCTGCAAGGTTAATTTCTCGTATACGCATACTATATACTCTCTAACACACACACACATTCTATTCTATTCTATTATACACACACACACACACACACACACACTCCCCTCCCGTAAACCACAACTAGGTAAATACACACACACGGAAGAGTCACTCACTTATAGACAACCTTTGCCTGTGAATCAAGTTTTCCCTTGCGCTCCCTCATCCTCCACTCGAAGGCACACTGCGGCCACTCCCTCAGCATCATAGTGGGAATAAACTCCACTTGGAACTTGGGCCCAATCTGACGGAACACAGGAAAGGGGTCATGTAGTTGTAGTAGTAGTAGTAGTAGTAGTAGTAGTAGTTGTAATAGTAGTAGTTGTTAAAATGAGTGGTAGGTAACAGAAGAGTGAGATTATAAGAGGCGTTAGGTAGTAGTGGTGTGTGTGTGTGTGTGTGTGTGTGTGTGTGTGTGTGTGTGTGTGTGTGTTTACCTCTTCAATCATGAGTTCGCTGGACAACACTGCCGGTCCTTGCCGCTGGGAGCCGTCAATTAGGTGTTCCTTGCCCAACACCTTCACCAAGTCCTCAAAGTCATCCTCGAAACACTCCATGTGACGCTCTGAGGAGAAGTAAGTCCTGCGTTCCGTCTTGGTGGAGACTCCGTAGGTGTCAGTCGGGTCTTTGATCTTAATGTTGCGGTTAATGAAACATCCTTGGTTGAGGTGTGCTTGTAGGACCACCTCTTTCCTCCCAGGGTGGCTCGTGTACCTTACCTCCTCCTCCTCCACCTCCTCCAGGGTCTCACCGGGACTCAGACCACCTGGACCAAGGGCAGGAGACTCGCCTTCACTTTCATTCCCATGCTCCTCCTCCTCCTCTTCCTCCTCCTCCTCGTCCTCGTCCTGGTCCTTTTCCTCCTCCTCGTCGACACATGTGAGTCTGCGTGCCATGAAGGGCCTGGAGTCTGTGGCGTCAGTGTGATGTGAGGTGAGTCTGAGCTGCCTCATCTCAGGCCCAACGCGGGGAAACAGTCCACTTGGCCTCCGCTCAGACAGACTCCTGCGTCGAGGTGGTTCGTCATGCCCCTCCTCAGTGATTGGGGCGTGGGCGTGGGCGTAGTCCTCAGTGTCTGCTGCAGCCTTCATGGCATTCATGAGGTGGCTGAGGTGGTCAGTGCTGGGGTAGCCGTGTGGCAGCAACCCACTGGGCCGCCGTGCCCTTTGGTGGCCCGCTGCGGCACCATGGGACAGGGAAGGGCTGGTGGGCGTGATGGTGTCTCGTTCCTCCTCGTCATCCGTCTCCTCAAAGTCTGAGTAGAGTGAGTGTCGGGTGAGGGAGGCCCGGCGCAGGGGGCGGGGGTCCACTACA
>JAPQNM010000037.1:5368482-5370982 GCA_029783475.1 Metacarcinus magister | reverse complement strand
AAAGCATTAGTCAGGCTCTCTCTCTCTCTCTCTCTCTCTCTCTCTCTCTCTCTCTCTCTCTCTCTCTCTCTCTCTCTCTCTCTCTCTTAAACAAACTATAACTAAATGCTGTTATGATTGAGAGAGAGATAGAGATAAATAGAGAGAGAAAAAAGAGAGATAGAGAGAATGGAGACAAATGGTAAATAAAATGAAAGTGAGATAATGTAAACAAACAAACAAACAAACAAACGATTGATGCTTCCCCCACCCCCCCACCTTTCGTTCACCTGTAATTAAAACACACCCACGCATCACACCTGCACGGTAAAGCTGCTAATGAGATTCTAATGAGATTCTGTCACCTTATCAAACACTCACTCACTCACTCACTCACTCACCGTCACCTTATCAAACACTCACTCACTCACTCACTCACCGTCACCTTATCAAACACTCACTCACTCACTCACTCATCGTCTCCTCAAAATTCACCTTAATATTCACCTAAACATCAATATCAAAATCTACCTAAACTTTCACCTAAAAATTTACCTTAAAATTGACTTAACTTGCATCTTCATATTTACCTAAAAATTTACCTTAACTTTTAGCCGAAAATTTACCTTAGAAATTCACCTTAAATTGTACCTTGAAATTTACTTGGTTACCTAAAAATGTTACCTTAAAATTAACACTAACACAAAAACACAAAACAAACACACACACACACACACACACACACACAAACATTAACCCTTTCCTAAAAATAAAAACGAATAAATAAACTTCAATAAAAACAACAAACATGAAATTAATTAAATAGCAAAGATCAGGAATAAAATAAAAAAATAAAACAAAAATTACTCGCTTGGCAACTGTAGCGAACGAGGAGGAGGAGGAAAAAGAGGAGGAGGAGGAAAAGGAGGAGGAGGAGGAGGAGGAAGACAGAGTAAATGAAGGGTAAAACAATCACCCTTTGCAGAGAGTTGCACCCACCTCAGAAGGGCGTAGAAAGTTAAAGAGGAAGGAGCAGCCTGTCTATCTACCTTCCTTCCTCCTCTTTTCTGCCTCTCTGGGAAGTAAAGAGAGGAGAGAGAGGGAGGGAAAGAGAGTAAGAGGAACCGATATACTGTCTCTTTCCTGCCTCTCTGGGAAGTAAAGAGAGAGGAGGGAGAGAGAGGGAAAGAGAGTAAGAGGAAGGAGCAGCCTGTCTATCTACCTTTCTTCCTCCTCTTTCCTGCCTCTCTGGGAAGTAAAGAGAGGAGAGAGAGAGGGAAAGAGAGTAAGAGGAAGGAGCATGCTGGTTGTCTATCTACCTTCCTTCCTTCCTTCCTCCTTTTTCTGACTCGCTGGGAAGTAAAGAGAGAGAGAGGGAAACGAGAGGGAAAGAGAGAGAGAATTGTGAGTTTGTGTTATAGTAAAATTTATGCAACTAAAGAGGGATGGAAAGAAAGAGAAATGTGAGTTTGTTACGGTAAAATTTATGAAGTTAGTGACTGAAAGAAAGAAAGAAAAGAGAAGGAAAGAAAGAAAGAGAGGAAAGAGAGAAAGAAAGAAAGAAAAATGTGAGTTTCTGTAACAGTAAAAGTAATGCAACTAGAGAAAGAGAGTAAGAGAGGGAAAGAAAGAAAGAAAGATGTAAAAATTCATGAAGTTAGAAAATGAATGAATGAAAGAAAGAAAGAAAGAAAGAAAGAAAAAGAGATAGGAAGAAAGGATATAAGTTACCTATTGTAAAACTTAAAAAGGAATAAAAGAGAGAGTAAGGTCAGGTGTGTGTATGTATGTATGTGTGTGTGCGTGTGTGTGTGTGTGTGTGTGGGGGTGTGTGTATCTATTTTTCATGCTAATCAGGTGAGCAGGTGTACAGGTGTGGTCGCTGGGACTAATTAACACGACAGGTGGAAGATCAAAGGTAAGACTCATCCCCAAAAAACATCACTCACCTCTTGTAAGGGAAGATATAATTAAGTGAATTTTTTATTTATTTATTTTTTTATTTTATAGGTAGGTTCAAGTTGGAGAGAGAGAGAGAGAGAGAGAGAGAGAGAGAGAGAGAGAGAGAGAGAGAGAGAGAGAGAGAGAGAGAGAGAGAGAGAGAGAGAGAGAGAGAGAGAGAGAGAGAGAGAGAGAGAGGTTGAGGTTGTAGTAGTAGATGACTTTCGAGTTTGTGAAAAGAAAAAGAAAAAAAAATTGAGATAGAATAAAATGGATTGATTGATTTGTAGTTGTTTTTTATGTTGGAATTGAGTTTGATTTGTCTTCTATCTTCTTCTTCTTCTTCCTCCTCCTCCTCCTCCTCCTCCTATAAAAGATAATCTATGTTAAAAGAATGATGGATTATTCTCTCTCTCTCTCTCTCTCTCTCTCTCTCTCTCTCTCTCTCTCTCTCTCTCTCTCTCTCTCTCTCTCTCTCTCTCTCTCTCTCTCTCTCTCTCTCTCTCGATCAATAGTATTCCATTTCCATTTCTATTTCACTGAGTTTTTATTGATTTTATTTTTTATCAGTGGATTGAAA
>JAPQNM010000037.1:5353482-5355982 GCA_029783475.1 Metacarcinus magister | reverse complement strand
ATTCGGAGGTGTGGAAATTTGCATGAAATTTCGTAGGGTACACCCTTAGAATTTTTTAGATAAATCACATATTTTGAAATAACTCGAAATATATGGAGTTTACTTAAAAAACGTATGGAATATAAAAGAAAGAACAGGAGACGCCCGTTCTATTGAGCTATACTAAAATTCAATTGGAATGTAATTATAGATGTAGGAGTGTAAAGTATTATGCATTAATTTCTTTCATAGAATTTTAATTTTCTTCATAGATATTTGAGTTATTGAAAAGATGACTACCATATGAGGTAGACATTATCAAACTCCATAACTTTACATCTATACAATTTTCCTGTGGGACTAATATTTACGTAGTAAAATGGGAAAACCTTTTTCGACCTCAATTCTGATGGAATTTACGGGCCACAAAATGGAAAATCCAAATATTACAGTAATGACAAAACTAATTCCAGATTCGTGATCAGCATGACCGAGAACACCTTGGTACTAATTTCCATGAGTTGTGTTGAAATATTAACAAAACCTACCTATTTAACCTCTTGGCTGAAATCATGTAATTTTGAATAACTCGAAAAGTATGAAGTTTACGTCAAAAATGTATAGAATATTATCCACCTTTCCTTCCATCTTACAACTGGCCCTCTCGCAGACTTCAACTTCACTCACACTTGCAATATAAAGTGTAGATTACATACCAAAGTAGACTCATAACACGTAGATAACAAGCCAAAGTAACACCCACACTCTGCACCCTAATCCACCCTCCACCCTAATCCATCCTTCACCCTATACACCTTAATACTTCCTTCACCCTAATTCTTCCTTCATCATAATCTTCCCTTCCCCTTCCCCTTCACCTATACACCCATTACCTACACCCTAACCCACCTTACACCCCCTAATCATCCACCCCTAACCTCCCTTCCCTCCCCGTTGTGTGCAGGCGTGCCGAGGATGGGATGGCCGTGGCTGCTGGCTACACAGGAGAAGTGATGTTCCTGCTGCCTTACTCTCTGCTGGCCCGGGCTGATCTTGAACCCAGAGCCACGGAGATACTAGTGCAGGTGTGTGTGTGTGTGTGTGTGTGTGTGTGTGTGTGTGTGGTGTGTGTGTGTGTGTGTGTGTGTGTGTGTGTGTGTGTGTGTGTGTGGGTTGGTGTTACAGTTATGTTTAGTGTTTGAATATTTGTATGTGTATATCTGTTTTGTTTTTTTCTGTTCTCTCTCTCTCTCTCTCTCTCTCTCTCTCTCTCTCTCTCTCTCTCTCTCTCTCTCTCTCTCTCTCTCTCTCTCTCTCTCTCTCTCTCTCTCTTCAAAACACTACCTGACACCTTGCAAATCCTCCACTTCAAAGCACTTCTCCCTCTCTTCACCCCTTTCCCCTCCCCTACACACCTTCTCCCCCCCCTACCCCCTCCCCCCCTCAACCACACACCCTTCCCTCTCTTCACACCCCCCCCCACACACCCTCACCCTCACACACACACCCTTCTCTCTCCAACAAACACCTCACACATACCTCTCTCCCTTCCCCTATCACACATCCCCCTTCCCTTACACACACGCACCCTTCTCCACCTCCCCAACACACCCTCACCCCCAACACACCCTCACCCCCCCACCACACACCCTCACCCCCTCCCTTCTCCCCCCAGGACGCCATGTTATCGTGCGTGAGTGAGTCAGTGGTGTGGTTTGTGGTGAAAAGCTTTACCCGTCGTAAGGTATTGGCCAACACACGCCAGCTCTCCGGGCAACTCCACCTCGCCAAGCTAAACCTACGATCACCTGACCTCAAGCGGCTCTCCTGATAACACAAGGACGATGAGAGAGAGAGAGAGAGAGAGAGAGAGAGAGAGAGAGAGAGAGAGAGAGAGAGAGAGAGAGAGAGAGAGAGAGAGAGAGAGAGAGAGAGAGATAATATATATATGTATACACTCTCTTTTTACTCTTATCTTCTTTTAAAATAGTCTACCTTAATTACTGTATGTTTCAAATCACTTCCTTTCACTAGTTAACTATCAATTAGACTTATTATTATGAACATTTTTGCCCAAACTATCTTAACTATTGTACTATTTATCTTCTTAAAATTAATGTAATATTTCAATCACTTCATTCCTTCATATACTTCTACTAATTAACGATCAAGTATACTATTATCAACATTTCCCTAAACTATCTAATCACTTAACTCTACTATTTAACTACTAATTAATCTATTATCAACACTACCTTAACTCCTGTACTATCTAATCCCTTCGTTCTACTATTTAACCTAACCTAACCTAACCTAACCTAACCTAACCCAACCTATTATCAACACTACCTTAACTCCTGTACTATCCAATCCCTTCGTTTTACTATTTAACTGCCTATTATCAACACTACCTTAACTCCTGTACTATATATAATCCCTTAATGCCACTCCTTTAACTAGCCATTAGCCTGTTTACCATCCCCATCCCTTCCCTTCCCTTCCCTTCCCTTAACTCGTTGCC
>JAPQNM010000037.1:5315982-5348482 GCA_029783475.1 Metacarcinus magister | reverse complement strand
TAACCTAAACATAACTCACGTAATAACCTCATAGCTGTGGGGGTGGGGGGGGGAGCAAGCCACCCCACACGCCCCAACCTGTCACGTAATAATCATAGTCTAAATCACGGGTAAAATTTTACATCTTCACCAGAATGCACCTGGATATAATTAATAACACACTATAAACAAGGTGCCAGAATCACTAACCTAACCTAACAACGACCTATTGACGAACGCGCAATGCATTGACGCTCACAAAACCTGGCGTGTAGCTACGAAAAATTAATAGCGTCTGCACCTCCGATTGTTGCTCATCGAAAACATTTGACACACCTCTCTTCTAGCAAACTTACCTTAACTAAAACTTCAGGTTGAAATTAAGTGTCACTGTCTTGCCACACACTTAGTCCTTGGAGTCCAACAAGTATGTGACGAACGCACACCTCAAACACACCTCACTTGATAACCTTTTAAACTTTACACCGAAATCCCGCATAACACGGAGTACAAGTTTTCATAATGGCGGATCTGAACCAACTCACATCTACCTCCTATGAACCACACACCCATGTAATCACTTCTCATTGGCTAAGAATTCTGTAAGGACTACGCCAGAGTAACGTATAACCATAATAAACAGTCAAAGTCTACAAAGCATGTTGTGTTGTTATGGAAATCGGACATAGAATATTTTTTTGAGGTATCTAACTCCCAAGACGCTTAGCTAGGTAAATAATGTATAATATGTACCACTTCATACTTATATCAATACCGTCCTAGTAGTAGTTATGCAGAAATACCAAAAAAAACACATTAATAACTAGATAGAAAAAATAACAATAATAATACACTTACAATATGAAGTTATGATACCTCTCTTCCTTCCTTCTCTTCTCTTATTTCCTCGTCTCCTCTCCGTCGTACCTTGTCTCCCTGTTATCCATTGTGTCTCAGGTAAGGTACAGGTGTTTGCCCTTGTATTGTGCGTGTCTTACTGAGGTTGTTACGCCCAGGTGTGCTGTAATTAAGGTAATAACACACCTATATACAACACCTGACACGTGGTTGCCTCCCTGTGTGAAATCTTCTTCCTCTTCTTCTTGTGACCTTATAAATATGACCCTTTATTTCGCTTATCGTAGCTCTTTTGTTATTTCTTGCATCTCATTTTTTTCCTTATTTGTTTTAATGGTATCATCTTTTTTGTTATTTATGTTTTATTTTGATTTATTCACTTTATTTTGTTGTTGTTTAGGGCTACGAGGATTCTTTTTTTGTTTTCTTATGTTATTCTGCTTTCATTCCTGCTTCTTTACTTTCTTGTTTTTTCTTTCAGATTTGTTTTGCTTATTCTTCATTCTTTCTTCCTATACACTGGGTTTTTCCTCTTCTAATTTTGCCATTTTGATTTGCTCGTCAAGTAATCTATTTTTTTTATTCTTGTTCATTCTTAATTCTTTTTATTTCATTTAACACACTTGGTTTTTCTCTTCTTATCTTCGTTCTATTGTCCATCCATTTTGTTCTTCATCCTATCCTTTTCTTCCTTCTATTCTTCATCTTTTCCTCTTCTTTAACACGTTTTTCCTTTCCATACACTTCCTTATTTAATTAGTGATGTTATTCAAATTCTTTCATGTTTCATTAAATTTCATCACATTGCTTTTAAACCATTATATACTGTACTGTAATAACTTGGTATGTGAAGTTAAAATACCATCTATTTACATATTCATAGGTTTATTATACTTTCGAACCAAAATTATATGATATGAACATTATCGTAATTTTTCACCTAACCTAACCTAACCTATACTAACTAACTAATCTAATCTAACTAAACTAACGTAACCTAACCTAACATTTTTGCACCTAAGAAAAGAAAACTAAAGTATATAGTATAAATCACAGCAGAATATACAATACAAACCCAAAATATTAGAATGAAAATTAAAAAAATAAATAAATGCATCTTTCTAGATAAATTATTTTGATCCATGAATAAGTAATTAAACTCTTTGATTATGCTATTAATAATTATCACTTGATGGCTTGTCTTAGACTATTTTTTTCTTCCTAATTGGTCTATATGCTAATTTGTCATCCCAATTAATTATAGATGGAATTTGAGAAGACAATTATGATTTCTTTTTCTAATTGGTCTATAAGCTAGTTTGTCCAATCATATATATATAATTATAGAGAAGACATTAATGATTGGAATATTTGATTATCATTTGCTAGAATGTTGATTACGATTTTCTAAACAATGTCTATTTATTAACAATCTCATCTATCTATAAAATTTTGGTTCTTCAATACTGTACATACATCAATAGTCTAACCTTTATTTACCCTTTAATTCTATCTATACCTTCCCATAATGGACTCAAAAATGTTTATAATTTACGTAATTCATTTTCTTTTCTTTTTCTAAACACATTAATAATTCATTCTTATTCATCATCTTGTCTTTTTTCTAAACACACTAATTCATCTTTATTCATTTTCCTGTCTTTTTTTTTTACATACTCTCAAAACAGAACTATACATATCCACATTTTTTATTTAACCTAACCTAACCTAACCACCTTTTTACATTATTATTACCTTATTACATTACTTCTTTTCACTTCAATCTCACATTCTAAAGAGTAAATAAAGGTTGACAAGACATATGTTCAGAATAATCATGTGTATTATCTTTATTATGTTTACACTAGATAGAATTGTATATATATATCTTTCTTTCCTTCCTTCCTTCCTTTCCTCCTTTTATCTGGGTCCAATTATTTCCTTTTTTCCTTCTTTATTTTTTACAAGCCAGTTATTCAGCCAGTCAACCAGATAAACAGTCAGTTAGACAGATAGATAGACAGTCAGATAGCCAGATAGACAGTCAGCTAGATACAGTCATTTAACCAGTCAGCCAACTTGATTAGACAGATAGACAGTCAGCCCACCAGTCAGCCAGATACAGACAAACAAACAGTCATTTAACCAGACAGACAGAGAGAAAGACAGCCGCTGGTTCCCCCCTTGAGCAATGTTTTCATAATTGACTCCACATAATAAGGACCAATCAACAGGCTGGCTTTACGGTTCTAATTACGTGCCATAAATATAAATAAATCCATGGTTATAAACAAGAAAATAGGAAAAGAAATAACTTATAAGAACAATGATAAAGTTATTTCAGACGAGTTTCATAATATTTCTAACGTATCCAATTGTTGTTTTGTTTTTCCTTAATAAAGGTTTCAAATGAGTATCAGATCCAATTGATATAAAGATAAATGATCTATGAATATAAACAAAGACCCAAGATTTCTAAAGTGATGATTATGCATATATATATACATTGGAGTAAACTTTTTAATAATGTGTCAATACTATTTGCATGTACATTTTCCTTCCCTTCCCTGCACATCAAATTCAAATCATTCATACAAACATACATCCTCGCCTTGCTTCGGAAAAACACACGCTACCTCCATATGTTCTTTCCGTTCCTTCACAATCAGCTAGAGTAATGATAGTGTTCTTCGATGAATATTAATGATTAAGCGTACAAGCATCCAACACTCAACCACCATCACTACCTGCACACACACACACACACACATACACACACACACTTATACACTCTCTCTCTAACCATGATCAAGAATTTACCTTCCAAGCTGAAATAACCTTTGAATGACCTAACACTTTATACGCTGGCCGGCTATGACCTTCAACTGACGACCAGGGAGACAACAACCACCACCATCATCATCATCATCATCATCAGTAGTAGTAGTAGTAGTAGTAGTAGTAGTAGTAGTAACAACAGCCTACAGTTCAGCAGCATTATGAGCTGCTATACTTGGACTGTTGATAATTTCTCCCAGTTCATCAAGCAGTTCCTTCCTGTACTCATCAAAGTCTCCGTCTATCTCGTTGATGGTCTGATCCTCTATGACCCACAGACTACAGTTGGTATCCCTGATGAGCCGCTCGTCGTGGGAAACTATCACCACACCGCCCTTGTACTCCGATATCGCCTCGGCCAGCGCATCAATACTCTCTATATCCAGGTTATTAGTCGGTTCGTCAAGTACTAACACGTCCGGTGATGAGAGGCAGAGCTCAGCCAGCGCCACCCTTGCCTTCTGTCCCCCTGAGAGATCCTTATTCTTGATGGTGTGTGCGTGGGAGGCTAACCCGAAGGTACCCAGAGACTTGCGTGCCTTCTCGTAGGGTAAGTTAAATAGACGCATCAGGTACTCGGACGGTGATTCCTCGGCTGTGAGGTGTTCGCCGGAGTGCTGGTCATACCGTCCGATCTTCAAACGATGGTTCTTACGCTGTTCCCCTTGAATGGGCGTCAGTTGCCCGAGGAGTAGCTTGAGGAAGGTGGATTTGCCGACACCATTGGGACCCACGATAGCAATCCTAGTGTCCATATCAATGCCGAAATCAACGTTCTTAAATAGCGGTTTGTGGCCTGAGTAGTTGAAGAAGACTGAGTATAGGCCTAGGATCGGGGGCTGGAGGGGGGGGGGCTCCGGGAAGGTGAACTTAACGATGTAGTCCTGCGGTCGTTCTAGGAGTTCCGTCGGTCCGTTCTCGTCTTCGTCCTTCTTGTTCCGTGCTCTGTTCTTCTCCTGTTTCCTGGTGAGGGCGTCCTTTAGTCTTCTTCTCCTGTAGGGGGGGAAGGCGAGGGGGGAGGTAAGTATCAGTAGGTAACATAGGAAGGTGATCTAACACTACAAATACTATTGAACACTAACTCAATACAGACTAATATTATATAAACGTCAGAAGAACTCACCGCTTGTTTCTTGCTTGATCCTGATGCCTTCATGTCCTTGATCCTCTTCTCCTGCTTCTCGTATGCCTTCACCTGCTCCTTCCTCTTCTGAACTAACATCTGTAAACACCAACACCAACACCACCATGCAACACATGTCAACAATACACTGGCTCAGAGGAAGAAATTATTCCCGTAATCTGGTTTATCGATTGGGTTTGAATACGTCACAGTTGTTTGTCATTGGTGAATAGAAAGGCAAAGAAAATCATGATAAAGTATGTTAAAAAAAGAGATAATGAATAGAAATAATATAGGCATAGATTGATTGATATTGAGAAAGAAAGTGAAATACGTAATAACAAGGACAGATAGTTATAAAGAAAGGAAAGGAAAATGTGAAGAAAAAAGAAAAGGAGTTAGAGGTAGAGAAGCAGTTAGAGAGAGAGAAGCAGTTAGAGAGAGAGAGAAGCAGTTAGAGAGAGAGAGAAGCAGTTAGAGAGAGAGAAGCAGTTAGAGAGAGAGAGAAGCAATTAGAGAGAGAGAAGCAGTTAGAGAGAGAGAAGCAATTAGAGAAGAGAGAAGCAGTTAGAGAGAGAGAGAAGCAATTAGAGAGAGAGAGAAGCAGTTAGAGAGAGAGAAGCAGTTACAGATAGAGAGAAGGAATTAGAGAGAGAGAAGCAGTTAGAGAAAGAGAGAAGCAGTTAGAGAGAGAGAGAAGCAATTAGAGAGAGATAGAGAAGCAGTTAGAGAGAGAGAGAAGCAATTAGAGAGAGAGAAGCAGTTAGAGAGAGAGAAGGAATTAGAGAGAGAGAAGCAGTTAGAGAAAAAGAGAAGCAGTTAGAGAGAGAGAGAGAGAGAGAAGCAATTAGAGAGAGAGAAGCAATTAGAGAAAGAGAAGCAGTTAGAGAAAGAGAGAAGCAATTAGAGAGAGAGAGAGAGAGAGAAGGAATTAGAGAGATAGAGAGAAGCAATTAGAGAGAGAGAGAGATAGAGAGAAGTAGTTGGATGTACACGCACCTTCTTAAACATGGAGTAGTTTCCTTTATAATAGAATAGTTTTTGTTGGTCCAAGTGTACAATGTCGGTACACACGTTGTCAAGGAAAGACTGGTCGTGGGATACTACCAGCAGGGTCTTCTTCCATCCCTGGCAAACAAAACACACACATGAACACACACACACGTATATATAGACACACACATATATATAGACACACACACACACATATATATAGACACACATACACACAATCATATATATAGACACATACACACACATATATATAGACACACACACACACATATTAGTATACAAGGGAAGGTAATGTGTGTTTGTGTGTGTGTGTGTGTGTGTGTGTGTTTGAGTTTGGTAATATTGGTGAATATTAAGTCACTATACAACACTATAAACTTATCACTATACATTCACCTCTCACCACACACACACACACACACACACACACACCATCAATTTCTATACTCCCTACTGTATAAATATTTCCACCTTTTAAACTGCACATACCTAATAAAAAAAAAATAAAAAAAACGTTTATCATCATCATCCTTCTTATCATCATCATCATCATCATCATCATCATCATCATCATTACCTGTAGATAATTGTCGAGCCAGATGACAGCATTAAGGTCGAGGTGATTAGTGGGTTCATCCAGCATCAGTAAGGTTGGTTCCATGAAGAGTGCCCGGGCCAGGGACACACGCATCCGCCAGCCACCTGAGAAGTTCTTGGTAGCACGCCCTTGCATCTCTAGGGTGAAACCAAGACCTGCCAGGATCCTATTGGGGGGGGGAGTGGAGGAGGAGAGGAGGGAGGATGGGAAGGATGGTGGGAGGGTAGGAGGGAGGATGAGAAGGTAGGAGGAACGGATGGTAGGGAAGAATGGAGGGTTGGATTCAAGGAGGAGGATGAAAGGAAGGGAAGAGAGGGATGGAGGGAGGGAGGGAGGGTAGGAAGGAAGGATGGAGGGATGGAGGGAAGGAGGGAGGGTGGGAAGGAAGGAAAGAGTCAAATTAAGAGGTGTTTCATGTATGTAAGAATGTAAGAATTTGTCTCATTTCACAAGTCAATTCACTCTCCTCCTCCTCCTCCATCCTCCATCCTCCTTCCCCTCCTCTCCCTTATCATATACTCACTACTTCTCTTCTTTTTAACCCTCTCCTCCTCCTCCTCCTCTTCCTTAACCTTCTTCTCCTCCTCCTCCTCTTCCTTATTAGATACACAATACTTTTCTTCCCTTAACCTCCACCTTCTCCTCACTTCTCTTCCTTTAACCTTCTTCTCCTCCTCCACCACCTCCACCTCCTCCACTTCCCCCCCCTCACCTCCTGGCCTTGGGTTCAGCCTTATCAGCACCAATGGCCTTGAGCTCCTCGTACACGTCTTGCAGCCGGTCCATGTCCACCACCTTGTTCTTGCGCTTCATATCTGCCTCAAGCTGATCCTTCTCCTTCAGTAGGTCCAGGCGCTTCTTGTCGGCCTGGAGTACAACCTCGATAGCCGGGGTGTCGTCTGCTACTACCTCCTGAAGGGTGAGGAAAGGGTGATGAAAGGGTGATAGGGTGTAAGGGTGATTGTAGGGGTGATGGGGTGATGGGGTGATGGTAGGGATGATGAAAGGGTGATGGGAGGGGTGATGAGGTGATGTAAGGGTGTAGGGTGATGGGGTGATGATGGGGTGTAAGGGTGATGGAAGGGGTGATGGTAGGGTGATGGGGAGGGGTGATGGTAAGGGTGATGGGGTACAAAGGTGATGGTAAGGGTGTAATAATAATAATAGTAGTATAATATCGACCAAAATAAACAAACATATACGTACACACAAAACTTACACTTAACAGTAATATAAACCTAACCTAACCTAACCTAATCAAGACTAATATAAACCTAACCTAACCTAATATAAAGCTAAACTAACCTAACCTAACCTAACCTAATATAAACTAAATTAAACTAAACTAACCTAACCTAACCTCACCTAACCCCACACTTGCCTGTTCACAGTACAGCACGTCAATGTTGGGTGGAATGTTGAGGGCCCGGGACTGGATGTGCCGCAGAAGGGTGGTTTTGCCGTGTCTGTTGCGGGAGGAAAAAAGAAAGAAAAAAACATTATTTCTCATTCCGAATGACGTATATAATTATGAGTGAGCATATATATTTTTTTTTCACTATCTTTCTCTTTCGTTATTTGTCATTCCGAGTAAGTTATTATTGGAGTCACTATGTATATATATTTTAATCTCTTTTTGTCTCTCTTTCTCTCAATCGCTTTCGTTATTTACCATTCCGAGTAGCTAAGGTATTATTTTGAGTCAGCATATCTCTCTCTCTCTCTCTCTCTCTCTCTCTCTCTCTCTCTCTCTCTCTCTCTCTCTCTCTCTCTCTCTCTCTCTCTCTCTCTCTCTCTCTCTCCCCCTCTCCCCCTGACTCACCCGTTAGGTCCCACCAGGCCGTATCTGCGTTGGTTTGCAATCATGAGTGACGCGTTGGTGAAGAGAGCCTTGCCCTTCGCTGAGATGCTGAAGTTCTCAATCTGTAACCAGGAGACGAAGGAAGGGTTAAGGGAAGCTGGTGTGGTGGTGGTGTGTGGTGTGTGGTGGTGTGGTGGTGTGGTGGTGTGGTGGTGTGTGTGGTGAGGTGGAGGAGGTAGAGTTAGTTTTGTCCTGAACCTATGTCACTGGTAGGCTTAATGGAGGTGTTAGATAGTCAGCCTCCACCCATTAGTAGCGCAAGTTAGATATATTTTAAGTGAGGTCTTGTTCCTTGTTGTTAGGCTCATGCTGCCCACGGAAGCTCCCCGATGCATATTACGTTGCAGTCCCGTCAAGGATAGTGTTACGGCAGCGTGTGGGTGATGTTAAGTTTTGAAAGTGTATATAAACCTTTTTTTTCACTATTAAAGATGAGAAGAAGAAAAATTTATATAGAAAACTAGTTATTAAAAAGAAATAATAATAATAATAAATAAAGTTAATTCTTATTCTTATTCTTTATCACAATGTTCAGATCCTATTCCTCCAACTAGTATAAAAAGTCAAAAAACAGGTACAAAAACCACCTATCGTGCTGCCCACCTTAATATCAACAGCATTCTCTAGTTGCAGTTGTTGCTTGTCACTCTTCTGTGCTTGTGAGAGTGAGAAAGTGTCGTCCAGGGAAGATGAGCCGTGGCCGCCCTTCTTCAACATAGCCTCCATCTGCCGCTCATACTCCAACTGCTGCTTCACCTTCTTACGCTCCTTGTGGGTCAGCTTCTTCAGGGCCTCCTTCTCTGTGGGGGGGGGAAGGTGGGGGGTGAGGGTGAGGGGTGAGGAGGAAAAAAAAACAAAAAACCTCAGGACTCATGATAATAAAATAAAAATCTATCAGTCTTACCTTCCTGTTTTTTCTTTTTTAGTTTCATTTCCTCTGTTTCTTCCTCTTCTTCCGTCTCTGTTGACTCTGCTTTCTCCTCTTCTATGGTTGGTACAGGCTCTGGTCTTCTCTTCTTCTTCTCCTCCTCTTCCTTCTTCTTCTTCTCCTCCTCTTCCTTCTTCTTCTTCACCTCCTCTTCCTTCTTCTTCTTCACCTCCAATTCCTTCTTCTTCTTAATCTCCTCCTCTTCCTTCTTCTTCTTCGCCTCCTCTTCCTTCTTCTTAATCTCCTCCTCTTCCTTCTTTTTCATCTTCTCCTCCTCTTCCTTCTTCTTCTTCTCCTCTTCTTCCCTTTTCTTCACTTCTTCAGCTTTAATCGCCTTTTTATCCTTTTTCTTACTTTCACTTATTTTCATAACTTCCACTTCTTTCTCTAATTTCTGCATTTCATCTTCATCCGTATCTTCATCATCTCCATCATCTTCTTCCTCTTCCTCCATCATCATCATTCTCTCTTTCTTCTTCTTATTCTGTTTAGCTTTTAAATTCCTCGCTTGCATTGCTAGGTATTCCTCTTCATCAGATCCTTCTTCTATATCCATGCCAAGGACTTTATCCATTAATGTGTTGTCTCCTTCGTCCTCCCAGTCATCATCCTTCCCTCCTTTCTTCTTTTTCTCCTTCTTCTTCTTCGCTGATTTAGGCTGGGAAGGAGTTTTCGTATTCTCTTCTACTTCCTCTTTCTCTTTCTCCTTCTCGTCATCACTCCAATCCTCTTTTCCTTTTCCTTTCTTCTTCTTCCCTCCTTTCTTTTGCGTTCCTTTCTTCTGATCTTCGTCTGAATCTAACACGACTTCATTCTTCCCCTTTTTCTTGTTTTTCTTATTCATCTCCTCTTCGTCGTCACTGAAGTCGTGTTTACCTTTATTCCCTTTCTTCTTCTTCCCTCCTTTCTTCCTGTCTTCCTCACCTCCTCCTTTCGCTGTTCCTTCCTCTTCCTCATCGGTAAAATCTCCTTTATTTTTACCTTTTTTCTTGTTCTTCTTCTTCCCACCAGCTGTTGCCGCCTCCTCTTCCTCTTCCTCCTCCTCCTCCTTCTTCTCCTCTTCCTCCTTGCCCTTTACCTTCTTCCCTTTCTTTGGGCCCATGGTGGAGGTGCGTGTGTCCCTGGAGAGGCTTAAATAAAGGGAAAATAAGAGGAAGTATCGTTAGGTGGACACTTTCTCCATGTGGACACTCGCGTAAAGGGATCTGGTGTATAACTGTTTTCATTAGGTATTTAGGTTTATAAGTTATTTTGTTGTATGGAGTGTTATTGTTGTTTTATTTAATTGTGTTTTGATGTGGTTTTTATGTGTTGTAAACTGTATTTGTGGTTTTTTTTTATAGTTATGCCGTCTTATATTGTGACATGAATCATCTTAATTTTTGTTTGTTTGACATTTCAGTGGACATCTATATTATTTATTACCCTGTCTTTGGTAACCTTAGCTAGCATTGTCTACTATTAACTATATGGTTGATGAAATATTGTGCAATGGTTATCTCTCTCTCTCTCTCTCTCTCTCTCTCTCTCTCTCATCACATGACTTGCTATTCATATCACGTGATACATAATGAACCTGTATGTATAGAATAAACTCTATACATTTCTCTCACCTATTGTATCTTCCTTCTTTTCTCTTATTTCCTTCTCCCTTGCCCTTTACTCACTTTACTTTCTCCTCCTTCCTTGCTTCTTCTGTTTCTTCACCTTCCTGTGTTTCTTCTTATCCATCGCTATATTATGATCTACTGTTTTCTGTGACTTTACCTTGTTAAAACATAAGAACATAAGAAATGAGGACACTGCAAGAGGCCAGTTGATGACCTACACGAGGCAGTTCCTTGTCTCCCACCCTTGGAATAATCTAATATTTATCCATCCCACCTGTCATCCCTATCCATACTCTCATCCAACCGTCTTTTAAAGCTACCTATTGACTCACCACTTACTACGTGTCTGCCCAGCCTATTCCAATCGTTCACGACTCTGTTAGTGAACCAATATCTACCTAGGTCTGTCCTGAAACTAAATTTTTCTAGCTTGTACCCATTTCCCACGTGTCCTATCCTGACTACTAAATTCTAAAACCTGA
Organism: Metacarcinus magister; assembly: GCA_029783475.1. NCBI lineage: Eukaryota > Metazoa > Arthropoda > Malacostraca > Decapoda > Cancridae > Metacarcinus > Metacarcinus magister. The sequence continues at coordinate 5,337,191 of JAPQNM010000037.1, read as the reverse complement.
TCAATGTTTCCCTTATTAATTCCTTTTACCCATTTGAAAACCTCAATCATATCCCCTCTTGCCCTCCTTCTCTCTAGGGAGTGGAGATTAAGACGTTTTAACCTATCTTTGTAGGGTAAATTTCTCAGCCCCTGAATCATCTTGGTCATTCTTCTCTGGACTGCCTCCAAGGAGCCTATATCCTTCCTATAATTAGGGGACCTAAATTGAGCTGCATAATCTAGGTGGGGTCTAACTAGCGCTAAATACAACCTCAGAATGACCTCAGAACTCCTATTTGTCACACACCTACTAATAAATCCCAGTATCTTGTTGGCCCTATTTCTAGCTATAATACACTGTTCCCTGGGGCGCAAGTCACTGCTTACTTGAACTCCTAAGTCCCTCACACTATATGACCTTCCTAAGGTAGTGTCATTTAGTGTGTAGTCTACAGACCTATTACCTTTAGCTACACTCATAATGCTACACTTGTTAACACACACACACACACACACACAACCCCCAACACACACAATACCAAACTCCATATATATATATATATATATATATATATATATATATATATATATATATATATATATATATATATATACACGTGATATGCAACACCACTGGTGCCCTAAGTATTGTTACGGCACACCCCCCTTTTTCACTTTCCCTCCAAGGCAGGGTGTCGCCAAACACGTTACCTCTCCTTTACCTGAGGTAACGCCCTCCTGGGAATCGTGTAGCGGGGGTTGGCGGGACGGGAAAAGGGGGTTTTTAAAACACAAATCACACACAGACAACACTATTCCTTTCCTGGTATATTTACAAACAACACGCTTACAGGGTACAGCACAACATTACAGACTCAGGGCACAAAGAGTTCTCCACAAGAGGTTCACCCAGAACACACAGCCTCCACAAGTCCACACACAGCAACCTCCACAAGTCCATGCACTCCCTTAGTGAGGACAGGCCTAAGGAAGCCAGGGATGCCATTTCTCCGGCCACCCTGTCCACTTCCATCCAAGGCCCTGCCCTTCACTCGCCCAGGATCGGCCTTCCTCCGCTGTGTCCCTCTGTCTCTGTCTCTCTCACTCCCTCGCTCCTTCTCCAGCCAACAACCAGCCACATCTCCCAAACACACCCCACCACGACTGCGTATCGCTGAAAACACCGATACGTAGGTCACCTTATCTTGACACATGTCAACTCTCACACTCCTCTACATCCCTAGGGAGGCCTGAGTGACCCACCGCTCCCTGCCTCTACACAACTACACTTACAATAACTATTTACACAACACTATTTACATGTTAAATGCGTCACCGCAACAGTATTATAATCATTAATCGGAAACACAATCAGATTACATTGCCTGGCGTCAGCTGAGTGTGTGTGTGTGTGTGTGTGTGTCTAGGGATATGCACCTATCCGGTATACCGACATACCGGTATTACCGGTATTACAGGCATTAGAAGCCTTTCGGTATACCGGCATTTTAGTCGATTCGCCAGCCTGTCAGCCCTTCAGCCAACCATAACACACTCACAACACAACACACTCCCCTTCATCTCTATCCTTATAGGTCACCATGTCCTAACACTTCTTTTACTGTACCTAACACGCTATAATTAACACTCTTGGATGTAAACAAATAATTCCGGTGTTTTTTTCTCATTTTGTCGTTGTTTTTTCCGTTTTTCTTTTTTCTATGGCTTATTTAGGGTTTACTTTCGGTTTGAATAATTTTTATATATTCTATTCTATGGTTTATATTGGTTTAGTTTAATTAGTATTGCTTTATTCTATTATTCGTTCTTATGATTGACCTTAGAAATAAACATTTTTCATGAAATAAATACGAATCAAATATAACAAATGTTTATGTAGGGAACAGTTAGGTGTTTCAGACGATTTTTTAAAGTATATATAATTGCTTTCCTGTGTATAACAAAAATCTCAACTTTGGTTTAATATATACGTGATCCACTAGCCAACGCACGGCCGCCACCTAACGGTACCTGTTGAAGCTTATTAGGTAATGTTTTCTTTATATCCAACCACTATTAATGGTGAAGAATGATGTGTTACTGCTCCTTCATCCCTCAAAATGACATGTAGAGGAACAGGGAAGGTTTAAAACGAAGAAATATTCATCACCAGGTCAGAGGTTCTGTCTGGCTGCTAGCGGTCACAAAAAGAAGTTGGTTACTACCTTATTACACCTTCCCTGGGACCTGCCAAACCCTGCCGCCCTTCCCTACAGCTACTACAGGGTCACACTCACCTGTCCTGCCACACCCCTGCCACGTAAAGCTGAACATAACACTTTAAACACCATTATTATTATGGTGTTAAATACGGGTGACTGTCACGGCGGTAAGGAAGGATGTCTCTTGTTACTCGAATATTTCTTCTTCCTCCAGTTCTCTATCTTTTTCTTCATTGCTATCTTTCAACTTTGTCTCCGAATATTTCTCTGTATCTATCTGTCTATTTCCACAGCACACACACACACACACACACACACACACACACACACTCTTGACTGCTGTGCCTTATTCCATGTCCAAGTCTCTGATCCATGTATTAATGTTAGCAGGAGAATAATTGTTCCTTAGACCTTTTTTTACCTCCATGGATTATTTTTCTCTCATAACCCTTGCAAGTGATCTTATAACACACCTAACTGCCTTTCATAGCTCTCTCTCTCTCTCTCTCTCTCTCTCTCTCTCTCTCTCTCTCTCTCTCTCTCTCTCTCTCTCTCTCTCTCTCCACCTTCCAAGTACAAGATTAAAAACACATATTCTTAAAAACCTTTATTGTCTCATATACGAGTTAAAAATAAAACATTGTTACGCTTAAAAAAATATTGGACGATATATTTTAAGGCACCTTCTTTGCCCTCTGTCCCTCCCTTCCCCTCACACACACACACACACACACACACACACACTGGCACCTTGGGTTATATAAATGGTTTTGTGTACATATAATAGACTTAGTATGGGTATAACATTTTGTGCGTGGGTGTACAGCTTTTCGTTAAGATATATACAAATCCGTATCAAGAACTGCACTGCGTTGAATATTGCACTAAAATCACTGCATATAAAACGAACAATCTCTCTCTCTCTCTCACACACACACACACATCTGCTACTGGTCATTTCATAAGCTTAACTAATTCCTTTCCTTCAGTTCATTAGTTTAAGTAGCGATCAAAGCATAAGTTCTTTTTATTTGTACCAACTTAAAAGGGAACGACAGGATCTGAAGAATGGTAGAATATGTTTTGACGCTGTTTAGATTCAGGTTATGAACTAGAAAAGGAATTGTTGCTTATATAAGACATTTAAACGACAGCCGGAAGTAGATGAAACAATAACAGACAAACACACAAATACACATACAAACAGGGCCGGCACTAGGCCAATGCAACCGATACAACTGCATCGGGCCGCGCGCCTCTAAGGGCCCCGCGGGGATGGACTGCCCTGAGAATTCTGCTAACAATCCCTATCACTGTGGCCTCTGGAGCAAAAAGTTTCTCAAATTGATCAAGACTTACTTAAGATCAACTATGTCACAAGAAAGGTTGAATGGTCTTGCTATCCTCTCTATTGAAAATGAAGTCAATTGGACTTCAGTCAGCTTATAAATGACTTTGCATTTGCCAAGTCATGTAAGATATTCCTATAAAATTAGCATTTTCATCAAAACTGTGACCACTACATTGGCAACATTCATCATTTATGTACCTCAGTTTGTATTGTTTTGTATTTGTTTGACTGCACTAAATGGCAGTAAGATGGATTTTTACATTGGGTCCCGCACCTGCCAGGGCCGGCCCTGCACACACACAGACTATACATCAAGGAATCACACACACACACACACACACACACACACATACACACACATATACATATAAAAAAAATAGCACATTATACACACAGATAAAATTATACACATATATATATATAAAATCCATCCAAAAATTTAACGACAAAAAAAAATAGTCATAAAAATAATCAATAATAATAACCGCAATAGCTGTCAAATTTTCTCAGGTAAGTTCAGCGGCTAAATTATCGATTCCCTGCAATTGCCTGCCCCCCCTGTAGTCCTTGGGGTGGGGGGTGGGGGAGGGCTGGGGGGTGGAGGGGGCGGGGAGGGCGAGGTCCTGCGTGGGGGGGGCGGGGTAGGGTTTGTATAGCCACCAGGAAACAACGTACAGGATGGTGGAGAAGAATTTGAATAACACGGATATGGCCATCATGTACCTGAGGAAAGACAGGAAAAAATATTAATGTGGGTGTTCATGTTTTTTTTTAACGCGACTTTTTTTTGTTCGGTATTTTTTAATTTTTCATTTTGTTTTCATATTTTTTATTCATTTTATTTTTTTACTGGTTTTATTTGATTGCGTTGGTTATTTTTGTATCTACTATTACCAATTATTTTGTTATCTTCTTGTTTTTTGTTCGTTAATACAGTATATATTATTCATCTTATTCTTTATCCTTCTCCTACAAAATCCTACTCACTCAAATGTTTAAGTCATCACATTTATCCTTCACTAATATCCTACACTTCATTTTAACTTTCTCTCACAAATTAACTTCACTCCTTCACCTTCATTCACCTTCCTTCCTTCTTCTACACAAAACCATTCACTTTCTCATTCAATATCTACACTTCATTTTATCTCTTTCTCACACACATCAACTCCCTTTTCCTTCCATCCTACACATATCCTTCACCTGCTCATGTAGAAGTTATCATAGCTCCTGCAGGCTCCTTCCCTCCCACAGGTGGACTGCCATAGGACGCAGGTTTGGTCAAACAGTACACCAAACAGGATGGGTCCGGGTATTGTGCCCAGGAGCCGAATCACTATCCACTGCAGACCCAAGGCGAAGGAACGGTGGGAGTCTGGCACACACCTGGGGGGAAGAACAGGTGAGGGGTTAGGTTAGGTTAGGTTAGGTTAGAGGAGGAAAGATGAGGAGAGAGAGAGAAGGAAGATAGGAGGTAACATGGAGAGAGAGAGAAGTAAGGGAAAGGTAGGGTGAGAGAGGAAAGATGGGGTAAGAATGTACAAAGAAGGAGAGGAATTGATAGACATACATACATAATATTTTCATTTAAACAAAGGATATAAACATTTAATATATCTTCTAGTCTTCCCTAACCTAACACCTAACCTGTCTATAACACACCTACCGTCCTCTTTACAGGGTCTGGTGACAAGCGAGATTTATTTATTTATTTTACGTATTATTGTTGTTCCTCAGCCAGTACTCTTTTAATGCGGAAAAATGAATAAATAAAACAAATAAAAAAAACCAACTTCCCCTTACCTGAGCGTGCCAGAGAGAGCAGGTAGGCTGATGATGAAGGTGAGGAGCATCGTGACAAAGAAAATAGCGAGGAACATGGGCATCAGGACGCAGGAGGTTGGGCACTTCTCAAGGAGGGCCGAGTCAGGAGCCAGCCGAGCGTCACCTACGTCCAAGGCAGGTGAGCCAACGCAGGTGCACTCCCGGAACACCTGCAGAAGGGGAGGAAGGGGAGTTAAGAAGGGGAGGTAAGGGGAGGGTGATTATGGTGTAGATTTGAATACCTGAAGAAGGGGAAGAAGGGGAGTTAAGAAGGGGAGGTAAGGGGAGGGTGATTATGGTGTAGATTTTGAATACCTGAAGAAGGGGAAGAAGGGGAAGAAGGGGAGTTAAGAAGGGGAGGTAAGGGAAGGGAAATTATGATATAGATTTTAGGTGACTTGTAAACACTACTATGCAATTTTGGAAAGAATGATTAGGAAAGAAAATAAAGAGTGATTTAGGAAGGTAATTATATATATAAAAAAAAAAAGGAAAGATTTGGGAGTGTATCAAGTTTTTTTTCTTCGTATTACACAAAAAGACAAAATAAAGTAGTATATATTTTATCATTATCATTATCAACACATTTTAATTATTTTTTTTATTATTTTTTTTTAGATAGTAATGTAAATCAAAACGTATAATTCCTTTCATTAACACACTTTTTATTATCATTATTATCACTCCTTATCACCACCACACTTTACTACTAACAGGACACGAGACACGAACCTTGAGCCCGTCCTGCCCCTCCTCCATTCTGCCACAGCCGGCGTGACACGGAGAGAAGTACATCATATTATTGGTGCCACAGATGGGGTTGTAAGCCACGTCCTCACACCCACACTCACTGTTACACGTCGAGATTAGGCTGGGTTTAGATGGCACCAAGGATCTGTGGAGGAGGTGGTGGTGGTGGAGGAGGAGGAGGAAAGGGAAGAAAGAGGAATATTAGAATTGTGTTAACTATGATTTTGTGATTTATTATTATTATTATTATTACTATTATTATCATCACTAAAATATGCAATTAAATAGTAATGATTTTTTTGCACCATAAATATGAAGGAAAAACTCTCATTCTCTCTCTCTCTCTCTCTTTTCCCTCCATAAATATAAAGTTAACTCTCTTTCTCTCACCTTTTCCCCAATAAATATGAGGAAAACTAACTAACTAACTCTCTCTCTCTCTCTCTCTCTCTCTCTCTCTCTCTCTCTCTCTCTCTCTCACCCCCCCCCACTCACTTGTTGCTGTAGTCCATGTTGACCCCGGCAAAGTTAATGTTGGGGCAGGAGATGACAAAGGTGAAGCAGGACAGGAGACACATCACTGAGAAGATGATGCACATTTTAAGGATACCCGAGCAGGAGAGGTGAAGCCGCTTGATGATCCAGCCTCCAAGCAGTGTTCCTCCGCCTCCTGCTGTCACTGCTACAAAACCTGAAGGAGGGAGGGAAATAGGTGAAAAGGAGGGAAATGTAATGTGTGTTGATAATGATAATAATAATATATACTTTATTGAGTGTCTAATGTCCTCTACTATGTACGTATACTCCCAAATCTTTCCTTCATTTATTTATTTATTTTTTGGTATGAAAAGCCGAGATAATTATGAGAGTGTGCGTGAATGTGTCCTTAACTCTGAACACAAAATAATATGTAAAACGACACAACACAACCTAACCTAACCTAACCTAACCTAACCTAACCTAACCTAACCTAACCTAACCTAACCTAACCTAACCTAACCTAACTTAACCTAACCTAACCTAACCTAACTTAACCTAACCTAACCTAACCTAACCTAACCTAGCCTTACCCACCAACAATAAGCGCCGCAAAACTGGCTCCCATGCTGAACTGATTCTCGAGAAACTTTGGGGTGAAGGTCGCGAAGCCAGCCAGCAGTATCCCTTCCGTGGCACCAGCGAGGGAGAGTGCCACAAAGGTCGGGTTGAGTGCCAAGACCTTCACAGCGCGGGGCAGGTCCTTGAGGCGTCCAAACCCACCCGCCACCTCCACCGCCACCGCCTCCGAGACTCTAGATGCCTTGATGGATTTAGCTCCTGTAGAAGGATCGGATAAGTGGATGAGGGTGAGGAAAGGAATGAAGGAAGAGTGAATGAGAGGAAGAGTGAAAGGAAGAAAGATAAGTGAAAGAAGGATTGGTTGAGTGAAAGAGTGAAAGAATGAAAGAAAGGAAAAAAAAAAAGTGAATTAGAGTATAAAAAGAATGAAGGACAGAAAGAAAAGTGAATGAGAGGAAAAAAAGAGAGAGAATGAAAGGCAAGAAAAGCGATGGAGAGGATACGAAAAAAATGAAAAAGAAAGAAAGAAAAAAAGTGAATGAGAGAGAGCTGAAGAATGAAAAAAGGAAAATAAGAAGTAAAAAATAATATAGCAAACAATATAAATACATGAATAGCTATATAAGACCAGAAAAAAATAATAGTAGTAGTAATAATAATAATAATAAAAATAATAGTACATCTCCTAATCACCACCACCACCATCATCATCATCATCATCATCATCATCATCATCATCATCACCCACCTGGCAGCTGGGTCGGGAATGCCATGACCGGCCAAGATATCAACATACACAGTGACCCAGACAGCAGGAACCCGATCCACCAACCACCCAGCCACAGGTCACTCGTTAACTGCAAACCATACCTGAGGAAGGATGAGTAAAGGTGAGAAGACACGACGAGAAGATATGATGAGAATATACGACGAATTATACGATGAATTATACGATGAGATTTAAGGTGAAATATAAGGTGATAATGTAGAATGAAATATAGGATAAAATATATGATAGAAAATACTACAAAATATACAAGATAATGTAAGATGAAAAATAGTACAAAATATAAGATAGAAAATACTACAAAATATACAAGATAATATAAGATGAAAAATAGTACAAAATATAAGATAGAAAATACTACAAAATATATACAATGAAATATACGATGATTAAAGTTTTTCATTATTATTATTATCATTATTATTATTATTATTATTATTATTATTATTATTATTATTATTATTTGAGAAAACTAGTAAATTTATAAGAAAATAAAACGAATAGCATAAAAGATTCTCTAATACTCTGTTATAATGCGTTAGAAAGGTGTTGATTATTGCTATCCTGATGATGATGATGATGATGATGATGATGATGATGATGATGATGATGATGATGGTGCTTTTGTTTGTTTGTTTTGTTTGTTCATCATTACGCAGCGAGGTGAACAAGGCCGTGGTGAGGGTGAAGGTGAGGGCAAGAAGGGCATACATGATTTCTTTTTGTGTGTGTGTGTGTTTGTTTGTTTGTTTGTTTATTGTGCGTGTGTGTGTGTGTGTGGAGGGGAAAATAAATTGAATAATAATAAACAAAAAAAACATTAATTAATAGTCTGTCTTTAAAATCTTAACCTTATTCAATTAAGTCAAAACGGTGATAGAAAAAAAAAGTTAAATACACAAACTAATTATCAACACACACACACACACACACACACACACACACACACACACCTTTCTTTCATTATGTATGTATGTAGGTAAAGAAAGAAGAAGAAAAAAAGTACACACACCTGTCTTACCTGCAGCCTCATTAGCTTACCTGAAGGCTCATTTATGCCGCAGGTGTTACTTAAGAATACAAAAGAGAGGGGAAGGTGAGGGAAGAGGGGGGGAGGGAGGGGAAGAGGGGAAGGGGAAAGGAGAAGCAGAGGGAGAGGGAGAGGGGGGCAGAGGTGAGGGAAGAGGAGAGGGGAAGGGGAAGAAGTGGAGGAAGAGGTCAGGGAGGTGGAGGGGAGAGGGAGAGAGAGGGAAGGGAAGAGGGAGTGGGGGAGGGGAAGAGGGGAGGGGGAGATGGGGAGGGGAAGAGGGAAGAAGGGAGAGGGGGGGGGGAGAGGGGAGATTTCCAGGTAAGAGAAGATGAGGAAAGGTGTTCAAGTAATAACATGAAGGGAAAGGGAGGGAGGGAGGGAAGGAAGGAGGGAAGGAAGGAGGGAAGGAAGGAGGGAGGGAGGGAGGAGGAATTATTGACTGCATAGACAGACGAGGGGAAGGGGAGGGAGGGAGGGAGGGAGGGGAGGGAAGACGTGATTGAGAAAGTGAGAAAGAGAGAGAGAGAGAGAAGGTTGAGGAAGAGGGAGAGGGGAGGGTGTGGAGGAGGGGGAGGGGAAGGCGGAGAGGGGTTGATTGTGTGGGCGGGGCAAGTGAGGGGAGGGGAGAGGAGGGAAAGGAAAGGGACTGGGAGGGGAGGGGAAGGGAAGGGAAGGGAAGGGAAAGGGTAGGGGAAGGGAAGGGAAGGGAAGGAAAGGGAAGGGAAGGGAAGGGAAGGGAAGGGAAGGGAGGGGAAGGGGAGGTGAGGGGAGCGTGTAACGAGGGAATTATTGATGGAGTGAGGGGAAGGTGGAGAGTTATGAGAGAGTTAGAGAGAGTTAGGAGTAGTAACCAACATGAAGGAGCAGAGAGAGAGAGGGCAAGGTAAGGGAAGGTAAGAAGAAGAAGAAGAAGAAGAAGCAGAAGAAGAAGCAGAAGAAGGAAGAAGAAGAAGAAAGAGTAACTAAAACATACATAAAAACAAAACAAGATCAAGATAATAATAATAAAATAAATAAATAAATAAATAAATAAATAAATAAATAAATATAATAATAACAATCACAGATAAAGATAAAGATAAAGAAAGATATAAACAGTAAACAGAATGAGAGGAAAGAAAACAGAATAAAGCTAAAACAAGGTGAGTAAAGGGAGGTAAAGGTGAGTAAAGGGAGGTAAAGGTGAGGAAAAGGTGAGTAAAGGGAGGTAAAGGTGAGTAAGGGAAGGGGAGGGAAGGGGAAGACAGGAACCAAGATGAGTAAGGGGAGGTAAAGGATGGGAAGGAGAGGTAAAGCTGAGTAAGGGGAGGTAGGTAAAAGTGAGGAAGGAGAGATAAAGTTAAGGGAGGAACACAGGTGAATAAAGGTGAGATAAAGGTGAGTAAGGGGGAGGTAAAGTTAAGGTGAGGGAGGAACTAAGATAAGTAAAGAGGAGGTAAGGGATGGTAAGGAGAGGTAAAGGTGAGTAAGGAAGGAACACAGGTGAGTGAGGGAGGGTGAGGATGTAATTACCTGGCTGGTAGGACTTCAGGTGCGTTGATGTACACTCGTAGGAACTGTCCCCCAAGCACGTATCCTACAGCAGGTCCTACCACGGCCATGGCATAGAAGATTCCTGCACACAGCAACACATACATAGAGATAGATACATACATAGATACATACATAGATAGATAGATATACATAGAAAGATACATAGATAAATAGATAGATTGATAGATAGATAGATAGATAGATAGATAATAGGTGAGGAAGGTAGACTGGAGGAGGAGGAGGAGGAGGAGGAGGAGGAGGAGGAGGAGGAGGAGGAGGAGGAGGAGGAGGAGGGCAAAATAAGTGAGAGGAATGATTATTGAAGGAGGCAAAGTGAGGGGAGAGGGAGAGAGGGCGAGAGGGAGATTACAGAGTGAGAGGAAGAAAATAAAAGAAAGTTAGCATGATAAAGCAAAGTAGCAAGAAGAAAGAGAAAAAGAAGAATGAAAATAAGAAGAAAAGGAAAGAGAATAACAAGAACAAGAGAGAGAATAAGGACAATAAAAAAAAAAATAATAATAAAACGATAACAAACAAACACAAGATCAGTTAACCAATAATAATAATAATAATAATAATATACAACATCATACATAAGAAAGAAAGAAATATAAACCTATCAATAAGAGGAGTGAAGGCAAATGAAAGGCTAGACACACACAGCGCTAATGAAAACAAATGAGTCCCGTTGAAAAGTCTGAACTCTTAACATGAACATCAAGATCAACTGCATGGAAATGGCAGCTCATTCCTTCCTCCCTTTTATCAAACAGTTATTACGACACGCACGGAACAGGCAAGGCAAGGATACTGTATTATAACTACTACTTTACGTGTGGAAATGTAGTATATAAAGTAGTAGTAGTAGTAGTAGTAGTAGTAGAATGCGTCAAAAGATTATTAAGTTTTTTTTCTTTTCTTTTCTTTTAGGTCAGATCAAATTAGGTCGAAATTCAAATCTTTTTTATTTATTTATTTATTTTTTTTTATCTTCAATTGTTATATAGTAATTTTGTGAAGGGAAGCTGAACGTTAATTAATAATAAACAAAATATATATATTAATAACAAAAAAACATAACTAATTAAGGACATCAATAGAAGAAAAAAATATAATAAAATAAAAATAAATAATAATAAAAAAACACAAATAATAAGCGATAGAAGAAAAAAACTAAATAAAACAAAATATAAAATAATTCAAATAAATAAAAAAAGAAAATAAAAATATAAGACGTACAAAACAAACAAAATAAAATAACAAAAAAAAAAATGGAATAAAAAAAAATAAATAATAATAAAATAAAATCAAAATAGACGTAAAAACATAAATAGAGTAAAGAAAAAAATTTGAAAAAAAAAAACCTACACACACACACACACCCACCCACCCACACCCACCCACCCACCCACACACACCCACTCACCCAGGTAGACCGAGGACATCTTCACCGGTACAGACTCATCGAGGTAGGTGACGCCCAGGGTATAGAGCGGAGAGGCGCCCACACCATGCAGGAACTGACCCAGCACGAACACATGCCGATACGAAGACAACCAGTTCTCAACCAACACACCACACTGGTTCTCTCGCGTGCCCTGGGGGGGGGGAGAGAGGGAAACTTAGATAAATGATGAAATAGATGGATAAACAGATAAGTAATTGAATAGATTGATAGGTATAGGAAGGGATGATAAGTAGGGAGAAATGATGGATAGGTAGATAGATAGACACTTGGTTGAGTAAGGAAAGTTAGATTAATGGTTGAGTAGATGGATAAGTAGATAGGTAGATGGATAGGTTAATAGGTAAGGGAAAGGATGAATAAATAGATAGGTAGATGAATAGATTGATGGGTTAAGGGAAGGGATGAATGAGTAGGGAAATAGATAGATAGATAGATAGATAGATAGATAGATAGATAGATAGATAGATAGATTGATAGGTAGGTAGGTAGGTTAGTAGGTCAGTGAATAAATTGATGGATAGATTAAGGAGTCATTAGATAAATAGATAAATAGATAGATAGATAGATAGACACACATTTAAAACAAACTTAACCAATTTTAAACCCAAACTAAAACAAACTTAACCAATTTTAAACCCAAACTTTAACCAAAACAAACCAATTTCAACCCAAACTTAAACAAAACCAAACCAATTTCAACCCAAACTAACCTATTTCATTTAACCATTTTTAACACACACCATCACCCCACCCCCTTCTCTCACTCACCTGCCGTAAACAAAAGAGTAGAGACGACGCGTTGGTGCTGTTAGGGGCGTAATGCGGGACCAGGAAGTGTGGGAGGGCGAAGAGGAAGGAGCCCGCGCCCATGATGAAGATGCCCCACCCTAGCCAGCGGGGTTTACAGCTGCCGGGGCGCGAACCCAAGTACGAGACGGGGATGGAGCAGAGCAGGGAAGCGAGGTCGTAGGCGCCTGCTATGAGACCTGGAGGAGGAAAAGGAGGAAAAGGAGGAATAAGATGATGAATATGATGAATAAGATGATGAATAAGATGATGAATAAGATGAATAAGATGAATAAGATGATGAATAAGATGAATAAATAATAAAAAACTGGATGATAAAGAAATAAATGAATAAATAAAAAATTAGGATGATAAATAAATGAATAAATAAAAAATAAAAAAACAATGATAAATAAATGAATAAATAAAAAAAATTGGATGATCAATAACTGAATAAATAAAAAAAAATAGAATAAATAAATAAATAAATAAATAGGAGTTAGAGGAGGAGGAGGAGGAGGAGGATTAATTGTGTGCGTTTTTTTAATGTGTGTGTCTGTGTATGTATGTATGTATGTACGTATAGGCGAGAGGATAGGTTATAAAAAAAAATAGACTTCTGTGATGAGATTTGTAAAAGAAAAAGTAAGATAAATAAATAAATAAGAGAAGGAAGATCAAGTTTATGTGTATGTGTGTGTGTGTGTGTGTGTGTGTGTGTGTGTGTGTGTGTGTGTGTGTGTGTGTGTGTGTGTGTGTGTGTGTGTACGTACCAGCATCAGTGGAGCGGAGGTTGAATCTCTTCTCTATGGTAGTTATACACACGTTCACGAATCCATTCACAACCATACCTGTAGGAGTGAGGGAGTGGGATTAAGAGTGAGGGAGTGGGATTAAGAGTGAGGGAGTGGGATTAAGAGTGAGGGAGTGGGATTAAGAGTGAGGGAGTGGGATTAAGAGTGAGGGAGTGGGATTAAGAGTGAGGGAGTGGGATTAAGAGTGAGGGAGTGGGATTAAGAGTGAGGGAGTGGGATTAAGAGTGAGGGAGTGGGATTAAGAGTGAGGGAGTGGGATTAAGAGTGCGGGAGTGGGATTGTGATTATGAGTGGGATTAAAGGGAAAAATAAGTGGGATTGTAAATGAGAGAGAGTGAGAAAGTGAGTGGGATTATGATTGGGATTGTGAGTGGGAGTGGGATTGGGATTGGGAGATTTACAGGGGATTAAGAGTGGGATTGGAATTAAGAACGAGATGAAGGCAATGGGAAAGAAGATGAAAGAGGGAGAAGGAAAAGGAGAGGTTAAGGAGAAGAGAGAGTGAAGGGGAGGGAGAGGCTAAGGTGAGAGTAAGGAGAGAGGGGAGAGAGAGGGGAGAATGAGGAGAGGGGAGAGTGAGAGGAGAAGGTGAGGGAAGAGTAAGAGAGTGATGGGAGAGGGTGAGGGGGTGGGGGTGAGGGGAGAGGGTGAGAGGAAGGTGAGGGAAGAGGGGAGGATGAGGGGAGAGTAAGGGGAGAGTAAGGAGAGAGGGGAGTAAGGGAGGGGAGAGAGAGGGAAGGGAGAGGGAAGGGGAGGATAAGGTCATGTAATCTTGCAAGGATTGATGCTTCAGTTGTCTCATAAGAATCAATGTTATCAATGTTGCAAGGGTGAGAGAGAGAGAGAGAGAGAGAGAGAGAGAGAGAGAGAGAGAGAGAGAGAGAGAGAGAGAGAGAGAGAGAGAGAGAGAGAGAGAGTAGGAGTAATAGTAATAATTCACACACACACACATATACATAAATAATAATACCATTTGCTATTTTATTATAATTAAATTTGCTCAGAGATTTTTCGTGAAACATACATACATACATACATAATATACATACATACATAATACATACATGCACGTGAAATGTTATGTGTGTGTGTGTGTGTGTGTGTGTGTGCGTTACCTTGTGCAGCAGCGGCCCAGCACAGCCAGAACAGCACCCACTTGGAGGTTCGTGTACGTTGCAGCCATCTCGGACGTACACACAGCCACCCACAACTGCTCTCCTCGCTGCCGCCGCCCTCCACCAACTCAGCATGGGAAGACCCGAGCCCCACGCCGCCCTCACCCTCACTGCTGATGGACGCCTGGGGGGGGGGAGGGGGGAGATGGTTAGCTGGGTGGGGTATGGGGGTGGGTGTTACAGTAGTATAAGGTGAGGTTATGAAGGAAGAATAAGAATGAAGGAAAGATTATTGTGTGAATGACCCAGCCTCCCTGCGCACACCTTTCTGACGGGCAGGGTAGTGGTGGTGGTGGTGGTGGTGTTGTTGTTGTTGTTGTTGTTGCGGTGTGCGTGCATGAGTGCGTTGAGTGAGTGTGCGTCGACGGCGGGCAGCGTTGTGGCCGCCACCCTGTTGAGGGTAAGGCCCTGTACCAGCAGGGTGGAGGCGGAACACGAACCATTACCCTGCCACACCCTGCGACCACCACCTGAACCACGTAAACCACCACCTAAACCACCACCACCACCACCACCACCACCACCACGCACGCCTGGCCGCGGGGCACTCCGCACGGGCACGCCGTTCCCCACACGCCCGTTTTGTACTGAAGTCTGGACGGAGTAAGCACTGGTGAGGGTGCCGCCCCCCTGCAGGCGTAGTGCGGGTGTGAGGGGGGGCAGGGGCAGGGGCAGGCCTGGTGTGCCGGGGGGGGTGTCGAGGGCCACCATCACCAGACTGTCACTCTGCCTTAGCCTGGAGGCAGACAGGCGCGCCACCCCGGGACACCAGCTGTCAGGGGTCTTCAGGGACAGTGTGCACGACGACAGGGACTCGACCCCCCCGCCCTAACCCGCTGCCCACCACACGCCCCGAGGACACGCCCACCCTGGAACACCCTGCAGACACGGTGGTGGGGCGCATGGCGGCACCCTCACCCCATCCCTCCTCGGGGGTGAGCCCGGCCCGCGGCACACCGTCACGGCGGCACCCTTCAGGACGCATCGACAACCACACACCAGGGACGTGACGCTACGGTGTGTGCCGCTCTCAGGGGGGCAGGGTGCAGAGGGGGAGGGTGTGTTCACGGTGTGCCTCGTGCCTCGTGCCTTCACGCCCACACGCCCGTCACACGCCGCTTCAGGCCAGTACGGTGGGTGCCTTGGTGCCAACACTCCTGAGATTCCTTCACACTGCCTTGGTGCCTGCCTTGGTGCCTGCCTTGGTGCCTGCCTTGAGTCCCCCGCCGCGGCGCCCCACCCACGTGTGTCAAGGCCGGAGGAAGCCAACCCACTGTTAAGGCCCGCCCAGGCCACGCACGCCCATCACTTATTCAACTCACTAAATGTCACCTTCTCTCCCTCCCTCACAACACTCACGCCCTCATGCCTGCCCTGCCTCCCTTCCCTGCCTCCCCTGCCTCACTTCCTCGACCGGCCAGGCAGCCTCACGACTCCCACACAACACAAACACACACACACACACACACGCACACATCCACCACGCTGCACCGTCACCACCACCACTGAACGGTGCCCCTCAAACCACCACGAACACCACCCCCCCACCCCTCTGCCCCCCTGACCCCCTCCACGCCCCCCACCCCCCCCTGCGTGACTATAAACAATACCACACCTGACCTGCTTACACACACACACACACACACACACACACACACACACACAGTCACCAATGTCAGGGTGAACGAATACCAGGAAAGGAAGGAAGAAGAAGAAGAAGAAGAAGAGGGAATAGAGAAGGAAGAGAGGAATGAAGGAAGGAAAGAAAAGAAAAGGAAAGCAATGAGAATAGATAAAAAAAAGAGAGAGAGAGAGAGAGAGAGAGAGAGAGAGAGAGAGAGAGAGAGAGAGAGAGAGAGAGAGAGAGAGAGAGAGAGAGAGAGAGAGAAAGTTACCTGTTATTTCCTGTTCAGCTTGTGTGTGCGTGTGTACTGTATATCTTTCTTTCTTTTTTCTTTCTCCTCTCTCTCTCTCTTTTTTTTTCTCTCTCTCTCTCTCTCTTTCATTCGCTTTTTCTTCATTTTTCACTATTTTCATTTTCTTTGCCATTCTTTCTTCTCTCTCTCTCTCTCTCTCTCTCTCTCTCTCTCTCTCTCTCTCTCTCTCTCTCTCTCTCTCTCTCTCTCTCTCTCTCTCTCTCTCTCTCTTGGGTCGATGGTAAAAATTAGCTTCCTAGTGACAGGGTAAGACACTTGGCAGGGTGGCAGGGAGGGGAGGGGGGAGGGAGGGGGGGGGGAGGGAGGGGGAGGGAGGGAGGGGAGAGGGAGGAGGGAGGAAGGAGGAGGAAGAAAGGAAGGGAAGGAAGGGATATATGAGGTGTGTGTGTGTGAGAGAGAGAGAGAGAGAGAGAGAGAGAGAGAGAGAGAGAGAGAGAGAGAGAGAGAGAGAGAGAGAGAGAGAGAGAGAGAGAGAGAGAGAGCACCATTACTCTTATTAACTGTCATTTCATAGACGTAAAAATCTATAAATTCACGAACATAAATATTTTCTTTCGCGTCCAATTTCAAAAAGTTTATATATATATATATACTTTATCTTTTATTATTATTATTTTCTTTCTTTCTTTCTTTCTTCTTCTTTATTTTCTTTATCTATTTACTCTTTCCTTCTTTTCTCTCTCTCTCTATTTCCTTTCCTTTCCTTTCCTGCTGCTGTTTGTTCTTCCTATGTGTTCCTTCTTCCTTTCTCAATCCCTCTCTCTCTCTCTCTCTCTCTCCCTTCCTCCTTCTCTTCTCTTCTCTATCCTTTCACTCTTCTTGCTCTCTTCATTCTCTCCTTCCTCCCTTCCCTTCTCCTTCTCCTCTCTCCCTTTCCTCCTTTCCTCCTTCCCTCCTTCCCTCCCCCCCCTTCCTCCCCCCCCCCTCCCTCCACACGCAAGGCAGAGAAGTGTTACCTGTGGAAGAGTGTTCAGGTGTATTAGAGATAATTAATACACTTTCTCTCCCCTCTCTCTCTCTCCTCTCTCTCTCTCTTCTCTCTCTCTTCCTCTCCCCTCTCCTCTCTCTCCCTATTCCCCTCCCCCTCACTCTCACCTTCTACTCCTTCCCCTCCTCCCTTCTCCTCCCTCTTCATTCCTCACTCCTTACTCATTCCTCTCTCCCCTCACTCCTTCACTTCTCTCTCTCTATTCCCCTCCTTCCTCCCCTCTCCTCTTCTTTACCCTCCTTCCTCCTCTCTCCTCCTCTTTTCTCTCATTCCTTCCATCTCCTCTTCTATTCCTCTTCCCCTTCCTCCCTCACCTCTTCCTCTTCCTCTTCCCTCCTTCCCTCCTTCCTTCCTTCCTTCCCCCTCACAAAATCAATAAATAGGAAATAAAAATGAATACAACAAGATATCAAAATAAAAAATAAATAAATAAATAAATAAATAAATAAATAAATAAATAAATAAATAAATAAATAAATAAATAAATAAAATAAAATAAAATATAAATAAAACAATTCTTTATCTCTCAGCCTACAACCTAAATCTTTACTAACAGCAGGTGTAGTGAATTATTAAGTGTCCAGGGGGGGCGGGGGCAAGGTGGGGAGGGGGGTGAGGGGTGGGGGTGAGGAGGGGGGGGTAGGGGGTAGGGGTTGAGGAGGGGGGGGCGTTCTGTTAACCTTATACGGGGAGTGAAGATTGAATGAGTATAGGTGTGTGAAGGGAAGGGAAGGGAAGGGAAGGGAAGGGAAGGGTAGGGGAGGGAAGGGATGGGTAGGGTAGGGAAGGGAAGGGAAGGGAAGGGAAGGGAAGGGAAGGGAAGGGAAGGGAAGGGTAGGGAAGGGAAGGGAAGGGAAGGGAGGGGAGGGGATGGGAAGGGAAGGGTAGGGAAGGGAAGGGAAGGGATGGGGAGGGATGGGAAGGGAAGGGAAGGGAAGGGAAGGGAAGGGAAGGGAAGGGAAGGGATGGGAAGGGAAGGGAAGGGAAGGGAAGGGAAGGAAGGAGAGAAAATAAAAATAATATTCTTCTTTTTATCCTTATTATTACTTTCTTCTCTACTTCCTTCCTTCCTTCCTTCTCTACTTTCCTTCCTCCTTCCTATCTACCTTTCCTTCATCCCTCCTTCCTCCTCCTCCTCCTCCTTCCTACCTACCAACCCTCCCTTCCTCCCTCCTTCCTTCCTCCCTATCCTTCCCTCTTCTTCCCTATCCCTCTTCCCTCCTTCTTCCACCACCACCACCACCACCACCACCATAATAAGAAGTAATATAGTGCTTTAATAAGGAAGGGGAAGAGGAAGGGGAAGGGGAAGGGAGGAAGGGGAAGGGAAGGGGAGGAAGGGGGGGAGGGGGCGCCACTCCCCTTCCAGCTATCCCAAGTTGATGATAGACTTATCCCTCCTCTCTTAATTCCTCCTCCTCCTCCTCCTCCTCCTCCTCCTCCTCCTCCTCCTCTCTCCTCACCCTCCTCTCTTCATTCCCCTCCTTTTCTCCCTCCTCCCCCTCCTTCTCCTTCTCTTCCTATTAATCCTCCTACTCCTCCCTCTCCTATTACTACTACTCCTCCTCCTCCTCCTCCTCCTCCCCCTCCTCCTCCTCCTGCTCCGCCCAAGGGAGTAATAAGTTGAGATAATTACTTAAGAACGCAGAGGAGGGAAGAAGAAGAAGAAGAAGAAGAAGAGGAAGAGGAAGAGGAAGAGGAGGAGAAGGAGAAGGAGAAGAAGAAGAAGAAGAAGAAGAAGACAGAAGTTATGGACAAGAAGAAGAAGAAGAAGCAAGAAGAAGAGGAAGAAGAAGAAGAAGAAGAAGTAGGACAAGAAGAAGAAGAAGAAGTAGGACAAGAAGAAGAAGAAGAAGAAGAAGAAGAAGAAGAAGTAGGACAGAAGAAGAAGAAGAAGAGCAAAGAAGAGAGTAGAGAAGAATTCGGGCACAAGAAGAAGAAGAAGAGGAAGAAGAAGAAGAATAGGACAAGACGAAGAAGAGAAGAGAAGAAGAAAGAAGAAGAAGAAGTAGGACAAAGAAGAGTAAGAAGAAAGAGAAGAAGAAGAGCAAGAAGAAGAAGAAGAAGAGGACAAGAGAATGAAGTAGACAGTAGGAGCAGAATGAGAAGAAGAAGAAAAGAAGAAGAGTAAGAAGAGTAGAAAGAGTACACGAAGAAGACGAACGCAGAAGAAGAAGAAGAGAAGAAGAAGATAGTAGGACAAGGAGAGAAGAAGAAGAAGAAGGGAAGTAGAGAAGAAGAAGATAGGCCCAGAAGAAGAAGTAGGGACAAGAGCAGAAGAAGAAGAATCAGAAGAAGTAGAAGAGAATGAAAGTGAAGCTAGAAGAAGTAGTAGTAGGACAAGAAGAAGAAGAAGAAGATGAAGAAGAAGAAGTAGACAGATCACATAAAGTAAGTCAAGAAGAAGAGAAGAAGAAGTAGAGAAAGTAGAAGAAGAAGATGAGAGTAGGACCAGAAGACGGAGAATAGAAGAAGAAGACAGATAGAAGAAGAAGAAGAAGAGGTAGGACAAGTCAGAAGAAGACGAAGAAGAAGAAGAAGAAGAAGAAGCAGGTAAGATTAGAAGACCAGTAGGCCAAGACAGAAGAGAAGAAGTAGAAGTACGAAGTAGAAGATAGAAGTGCAGAAGTGAAGTAGGAAGTAGTACAAGAATAAGAATGAAGAAGAAGAGATAGAGATAGGATACGACGCAGGACTAGTAGAAGAATAGAGTAGGACACGAAGATAGAAGTAGGTAAGAAAGATGAGAAGACAGTAGAGACAGTATGCAAGATCGAAGGAGAAGTAGAAGATGAAGATAGAAGAAGAAGAAGAGATAACGATAGGAAAAAGATGAAAAAGAGAAAAAGAAAGATAAAAGAAAAGTAAGAAGGAAATGAACATGAAAAAAATAGATAAAATAAATAAATAATAAATAAAAACAAAATAAATAATAAATAAAAAAATAAATAAAATACATAAAATATAATAAATACATACAGAAAATAAGTAATAAATAAATAATAATAAAATAAATACGATAAACTAAATAAAATCACTAAATGAAAGACGAGAATAATAAGGACGCAGAATAGAAAAAGAAAAAAGACAAATATAAACTACCAGATAACAACGTTAATTCCTGCTCTATTCTTCTCTGTGCCTCCATCCCATGACAGGAAATCTCACACCCCACAACGTACACGCACGCAAATTTTCCTCTTCCCTCTCTTTATTCCTCCACCCCACCACCATTACTATTCCACCTGTCATTCAAGGCCTCTCTCTCTCTACTCTCTCTCGTCTCTCTCTCTCTCTCCTCTGCTCTCTCTCTCTCGTCTCAATCTCTCTCTCTCTCTCGCTCTCAACAAGCTATCACACAAAAACAATAAAGAAATAAATAAATAAATATAATAAATAAATAACTAAATATTATAAATACAAAATAAAAAACTAATGTATAAATGAAACAAATAAAATTGAAAATCAAAGTAAATAAAATAAAGAGGACAAGTCATAAATAG
>JAPQNM010000037.1:5296813-5309313 GCA_029783475.1 Metacarcinus magister | reverse complement strand
GTGTGTGTGTGTGTGTGTGTGTGTGTGTGTGTGTGTGTGTGTGTGTGTGTGTGTGTGTGTGTGTGTGTGTGAATGAGAGAGAGTGAGAGAGGAAAAAAATAAAGAGAGAAGAAGAACGTTAAGAGTGGAGGAGTTATTAGCGGAGGAGGAGGAGGAGGAGGAGGAGGAGGAGGAGGAGGAGGAGGAGGTAAAACGGAAGAAAATTAGATGGGAGAGAACAGGTAAAAGTATGGAGAGAGAAAAGTGAGGGGAGTAGGAGGAGGAGGAGGAGGAGGAGGAGGAGGAGGAGGAGGAGGAGGAGGAGAGTAGTGCTGGCAAGTTAGAGATAGAAGGAGGAATGAGGGGAGGGGTATGAGGGGAGGGTATGAGGGGAGGGTATGAGGGGAGGGTATGAGGGGGTGGGTATGAGGGGGTGGGTATGAGGGGGTGGGTATGAGGGGGTGGGTATAAGGGGATGGGTATGAGGGGTGGGTATGATTTATGAAGGAGCCGTTTGCACCGTCCAGGTAAAGGGAAGTTAATTGGGGCACAGGTAAGGTAAGGTAAGGTAAGGGGAAGGGAAGGGGAAGGGAAGGGGAAGGGAAGGGGAGGGAAGGGGAGATGGTATACCGTTCTATGTATGTTTGTTTGTTTGTTTGTTTGTTTGTATTGTTATATTTGGCTTGTGTGTATCTATTTATCTTTCTCTCTCTCTCTCTCTTTTTTTTTTCTCTCTCTTTCTTTCTCTCTCTCTCTCTCTCTCTCTTTGTGTACATAAACATACATACATACAGACAGACAGACAGATAATGACTGGAATTACCACCTCAACACTATTCAATCTCTCAATCTCTCTCTCTCTCTCTCTCTCTCTCTCTCTCTCTCTCTCTCTCTCTCTCTCTCTCTCTCTCTCTCTCTCAGATGGAAGAGATAGAGAGCAAGATAAAGATAAGAAAGATACAACATGATATTTTCGCTTTTGTGTGTGTCCTCTCTCTCTCTCTCTCTCTCTCTCTCTCTCTCTCTCTCTCTCTCTCTCTCTCTCTCTCTCTCTCTCTCTCTTCCCTCCCCCCTCCTCTCTAAGTACACAGGTAACGTAACCAATAGATGTACACCTGGATAACAGAGTGGACTGGCCTCTGGTGTTAGTTTTGTTATCTACTTCGTGTTATCCCTTCCTCTCCCCTCACGAAGCTGTTACCTGTTCATTGATATTGTTTTATCTACCTGGATTTCATTACTAAGTTGGTGAAATTGTACTTAATATCGTGTCTTATGGTTTGTTTATGTTTTAATTTTTTTGTTATCTCGAAAACGTAGCATCATTTTGTGTTATTTTTGTTATCTTCGTTCCCCAAAAATTCATTAAAATCTTGAATTGATAAGAGAAAGTACATTTTTTTTTTGTATATAAATCTTTCAGTGAACTAATTTTATTTTTTCTTATCTTGCATCACGTAGCAGCAATTCCTAAAAACATAACACAATCCATGCTTTCCTTCCTTCACCTCCACCTGTGAACACCTGTAGAATGCACTAATTACCTTCCCTCACCTGTACACACTTAAACATTTCAACAAGGTACAAAAATCAAGGTAAGAACAGGTAAGTTAAGTTTAAATCATCTAGTCCAAGTCTTTCTTCCCCCATTCTTACACCTGAGAAGATGTTATTAATTATATCTACAAACAGGTGTAATTATGCATCTTTTTCAGCCATTCCTTCAAGGCCGGAAGTCGAACCTTGGTAACACAGGTTTGAAGTGTAATGTGTTAGCCATTCCGCCAACACTCGTTCCCTTGTGTATATAGTTGTTGATGTTTTGATTCTGTTGTTATTGATGTGAGTGATAGTTGGTGTGTGTGTGTGTGTGTGTGTGTGTGTGTGTGTGTGTGTGTGTGTGTGTGTGTGTGTGTGTGTGTGTGTATGTGTGTATGTATGTATCTTATTTTGACACATACGCATATATACACTTTTCAGGCAAATCTCATCGTATATGTATGTATGTATGTTTTTATTTTGTGTGCATATCTGAGTCATGTAAGTATCGTCCTGTGTACGTATTATTTTATATGCTGGAGATCGGGTGCATGTGTGTGTGTGTGTGTGTGTGTTTATGTGTGTATACTTGCACGCACACAAACGAGGAACCTTGACTGGAGGACACAAACACAAGCAAACACACACACACACACACACACACACACACACACACACACGTCTTGTTATTCCATAGTGCTCTCAATTACATCATCACCAATAATAATAATAATAATAATAATAATAATAATAATAATAATAATAATAATAACAATAACAACTTAAATACAAACGTAAAAATAAACCAAACACAACGAAAGAAATATGTAAACAAACACATGAAATAAACAAACAAATGAAGGATGAGAAGCGCAGAGGATGATCAAAATATACCTAACCCAATGAAAAATATAATAATAATAAATAAAACAAAACAAATATATACAAAACTGGCTTTCAAACTGTTCTCTTATTCCTTCTTTCTCTAACTCTCTTCTTGTCTAGTTCCTTTCTCTCTTCCCTCCCCTCTCCTCTATACACTTCTCCCCTTCCTCTCCTCTCCTTCCGCAGGCCCCCTTGTCTCCTCTCACCCTTTCCCCCATCTCTCTCTCTCTCCTCATTCCCTCCTCTCATCCCTCCCCCTCCCCCTCCCCCCCAACCCTCCACGGACTCCCACTCTAAGACGACTGACTCTTCATAAGACATCATAAGACCAAGGGCGCTTGGCCGGTCACGAACACACGCACACACACACACGCACACACACACACACACACACACACACACACACACACACACACACACACACACACACACTATCTATCTTTCTCTCTCTTTCTCTTTCTTTCTACACAGACACACACACACTCACAAAATATCTCTCTCTCACTCTCTCTCTCTCTCTCTCTCTCTCTCTCTCTCTCTCTCTCTCTCTCTCTCTCTCTCTCTCTCTCTCTCTCTCTCTCTCTCTCTTTCTATATATATATATATATACACACACACACATTCCTCAGTATCCGTAGTCACAACTAACTTCTCAGACATACACACATGTACGTACGTATATTGTTTAAAAACACACACACACACACACACACACACACACGTAATAATGATAATAATAATAACAATAACAACATCAATAACAATATAATGATAATAACTATGAACGGAATACACTTTAAAATACATGAACAAAAACAATAACAAAATGAGAACAATTATTAATAAAATCCTCTTCCTCTTCTTCCTCCTTCTTGTCCTCCTCCTCCTCCTCTTCCTCCTCTCAAAACAAAGCAAAAAATAATCAATAAAACTCAACGTAATCCATAAGACCCATTCTCCCTTCCCATCCTAACGACCCTTCACCCTAATCACCCTCAAACAAGCGGAACCACCTCGTTACACACAGCACAGAAGCCATCATTACCACCTTCAATAATGCATCACGTCTATATTAACTTTATTTACTCATAGTTATAGTTTGGTCAAGTTATGAACGATAATGACCTAACCTAACGTAACTTAACCTAACCTAACCTAACCTAACCTAACATCAATATTAACTTTCTTTATCCACAGTTAAAGTTTGTCAAGTTATGAACGATAATTTCCTAACCTAACCTAATCTAACATCTATAATTAACTTTCTTTTACTCACAGTTAAAGTTTTTCTTAGGTTATGAACGTTAATTTGTATGTTAACTATTATTATTGTTCCTTCCTTATTGGTATCGTACTATATTTAATTAGTGTTCACCTTTATTCAGACAGGTAAAGGGGAATGGACAGGTGTATAAGCAATCATTAATGTAACACGAATTAATACACTAAGAATTTCGTGTTTTTTAAGAGTGTTCAATTAGTAACATGAATTTCTAGTTGTTTTACGTTACTGTTTTTGTTCTTCTTTTTTTTAGACATATAAGGAAAGTAACAAGTGTAAAAATAACAATAATAACAAAATTACTAACACAAATATCTACTGTTTACGTCATTGTTATTTTTTTTTGACAGGTAAGGAAGGAACAGGTGTAAAAATAACAATAATAATAAAATTAGTAAGATGAAATTCTACTTTTTATACGTGACTGTTATTTTTTAGACAGGTAAGGAAGGAACAAGTGTAACAATAACAAAAATAACAGAATAAGTAACACAAATGTCTACTATTTTACGTTATTGTTATTTTTAGACAGGTAAGGAAGGGACAGGTGTAAAGAATAACAACAATAACACAGAATGAACACCAAAAATCCAATGTGTTTTAAAATCGTTCAATTGCAACACATATTTTCGCCTTGAACATGACTCCCCAAAATCAGAGTTTCTTTATAGAGCAACACTGTAGATGAAGCGATCAATACAACACTACAACGCTGCTGCAACACATAGACAGGTGTTGCAAACCTTTACCTCAATCACCTTTAAGTCACACGCACACACACGTACAGACACGCACACACATCAACACAAGTATATCAACACACGCACACACGCAGATTAAGAAGAAAAAAAACTGCACGCAATTGAATGCAAGTCATCACCCATTAAACAGTCAGTCAGTCAATCAGTCAGTCAGTCAGTCAGTCAGTCAATGTTAAGCTCAGTAAAGAAATGCATCTGAGTGTAAAAAAGTCAGTAAGTTGGAAAGTCAGTCACTCAGTTAAGAATACGACTTCACACCCCGTAAAGTAAATGAAAATAAGTCAGTCAGTCAGTCAGTGAATGAATGAATGAATTACATAATATTATACAATTCAACAGTTAGAAATGTAAGCAGTTTGAGAATAATGTATGAAAATTATGCAAAGTCAAGTCAAGTCTCTCTCTCTCTCTCTCTCTCTCTCTCTCTCTCTCTCTCTCTCTCTCTCTCTCTCTCTCTCTCTCTCTCTCTCCCCCCTCCATACGTCCACTAATTGCATGAAGTATTGCCTCCGTAATTCACACACGTGTTTAAGATGCGTAACCTTGATGAATAATAAATGAAAAATGTTGCATTACACTCAATGAAGACATGAAAATAAAACATGATAAATGAAGAAAGTAAAAGAATATATAACACACACACACATATATATACAAACACACGCACACCCACACACAAACAGAAACACACATACATACATACACATCAACAATCGTCACCCATCATAATATATCGATCTTAAAAAACAAACAAAAAACAAAAACAAAAGTATATATAATAAGTCAAAATAAATAGAAAATCAATAAAAACAAAAACATGAAATAAAATTATAAAAAAAAATCACAAATCACCTGTATGTTCACCTGCAATCAAGCGCAGTACAGGTGAGGTGCAATACAGGTGGCAGACACGTGCTGCCAATCAATCACTGACACACATTCTCAATCAATAAACGTTAAAAAAAAAAAAAACACGAATATTCGCTTCAAACACTAACTTTGTGCCTTAAATGAAGTCTTTTAAGTCACCTGAATTAAGTTACGTGTTATAAGGTAATAGTGATGTGTGGATACCTTTAAAATACCTTAATATCACCTTAAATTGCCCTACATGACCTTGAAATGACCATAAATCACCTTAAATAATCGTAACCACTTAGAATCATCTTACTAACCTAAATATCACCTTGAATAACCTCAGATCACCTTAAATTCGCCTTAAATCACCTTAAATAAATAACAATAACTAAAATAATAACAACAGCGATATATTTCCTAAAAGTATTCATTAATTCTTCCTTTAAATACTTTTCTTCCTTTGAAAACACCTCCCCCCTTTGCCCCTTGATTCCCTTTCCCCTTAAATCCCTTTCCCCTTATTCCCCTTAAATATATGAACGCATAACAAATGAGAATAACAAAATCGCATCGCCAGATCAATAAAAAAAGAAAGAAAGAGAGAAATATAAGTAAAACAATGAAGTGGAATAATAACAATAATACAAAACAATAATAATAATAATAATAAAAAGAAAAATAATAAAGAGTAAATGTAAATAGAAAAAAACAAAGACAATAATAATAATAATAATAAACAACTAAAAAACAGCGAAATAAAAATTAAATAAAAAAAAATATAGAGATAGAATGAAATTGAAAAAAAAAGAAAAAGATAAAACAAATGAAATCAAACTAATAAAACAAAACAAAAATAAAAAAGAGAGACAAGAAAAGAACAAAACAAAACAAAAATAAAACAGAGAAGGACCAAACACAAAGCCTTTAGGAACACCACAACACAACACAAAACAAAACAAAACAAAAACAAAAACAAACACACACGAACACAACTCAAATTCAACACAAGAAGAGGAAGAACACAAAGAACACGAGGAGGAGGAGGAGGAGGAGGAGGAGGAGGAGGAGGAGAGGAGGAGGAGGAGGAGGAGGAGGACAAAAACCTTAAAGTAGACCACAACTCCCCCCATAAAATCATCCCACCGTGACATTTCCTTTAGGATAACAATACCTTTCATCCTGCAGGGCATTCCTTTAGGATAAACACTCTCTCATCTTAACGATTCTTTTTACAAACGATAAATATAGTTTTTTTTACTTATTATTTATAGTTATTTAAATATTTTCTTTAATGGTATTTTGTCTAATCTTCAAATTTTCACTTTTTTTTGTTTTGTTTAAGTATCTTTCTTAAGTTAGCGTTCCTTTAAGGTTTAACAGATGTGTTACAATGTATATTCCTTTAAGTTGATATACAAATGAACACTAGATGATTTGTACCTTATATAACATCGTACTTGATTATTATACATGAATATATTTGAACTTCATTATATACTTAGCGAAAGTATAAGTAATGTGAAGTGTAGTCGTTTTTTTTGCTTCTTCTTTCTCTTATATTTTTGTTTCTTTCAGTAATCTTGTAATAAATCTTCAGGTATTGACAAGGAGTTAACGTTATTTTCTACTTATAAATTTTTTCTTTTTTTTCATTCGCTATTCATCACTTTTTTTTTTGCATTCGTTCGTTCGTTCGTATGTATGTATGTATGTATGTATGTATGTATGTATGAGTTTATACTACTACTAATAATAATAATAATAATGATGTATAACCTCCTCAACACGACCCATTCATCTATGTAAACTGACATAATATATAGAAAAAATTAATGAATATATAAAAAAAAACTCTTCAAGAAATCGTTAAGTAAGATTAAATATGACCAAGATTTTCAAAGTTGGTTTTTTTTTTTAAGATATTAAATAAAAGTAAACAAAAATTAATACAATACTTTACCCCCCCAAAAAAACTAGTAAATTCTTCCTATATAACAATAACAAATATAAAAACAGATAACAAAAATAATGAAAACAATAAATAAAAAGCAATAACAAATAAAATAATAACAACTTTCAACTAACTTTACAAATATATATATAAAGAAAAAAAATTGACTAAACTCGTAAATAATAACAGAAATATTTGCAACGTTGACCAAAATAACAAAAAAGAAGAAATTGGACCGAGGCATAACACCTAACTCACAGGTAAATCACAGGTAAGTCAAGGCACTACACCTTACCTGTCTGTCTATCGCACATCACCTGTTAATTAATTACTTCTACACCTCTTTAAACACAAACGAAAAATAATAATAGTAAAAAAAATTCCTTTCTAACTAAACTATCACATAATGATAATAATAATAATAATAATAGTATAAGTAGTGGTGGTGGTTGTAGTAGTAGTGAATAAGTGTGTAATAAGTGTTAAGTGAGGCACACAGGTACACACTAAGGAATAATACCTGTCTCATTCGTTAACAGGTAGGAAAAATTAGGAAACGATCATTATGTTTTGAAGGTAAATATTTCACCTTCTTGACCTAATGACCTTCCCAAGCACGATTATGCGAGGAGGGAAGGAGTGATGATGATAGTAATAATGATGATGATAATAATAATAATGATAAGAATAATAATAAGAAGAATTCAAGTTGATAAATATTTTAGGTTAATTCAAATGTCATAAATAGTAGTAGAATGAATAGTAGTAGAAGAAGCAGATGGAAAATTAATAGTAATAGTAATTAATGTAATAGTAGCAGTAATAATAGTAGTAGTAGTAGTAGTAGTAGTAGTAGTAGTAGTTGTTGTTGTTGTTGTAGTAAAAGTAATAGAAGTAGAAGTAGTAGTAGTAATAGTAGTAGAAGAAGTAGAAGTAGAAGTAGAAGTAGAAGTAGTAGTAGGAGCAATACGAATAATAGTAACAATGATAAAAAAAATATATATATAAATAATAATAATAAAAATAACAATAATAATAATAACAAACACAACAATAATAAAAAAAGAACACAATTGCAATACACACACACACACACACACACACACACACACACACACACACACACACCATCTGCTAATCTTGGCCTGATAACACCTGGTGAGGGAGTGTGTAATTAACATTCTCCCACACAGGTAACACACCTAACTAATTAGGTGACCACAGTGATTGTAACTCAGTAGTAACGCACCGTCACGCTTCAAGGAACAACGTAACACCTCCTCCTCCTCCTCTCCTCCTCCTCCTCCTCCTCTCCTCTCCTCTCCTCCTCCTCCTCCTCCTCCTCTCCTCCTCCTTGTTCGTCAGGAAGAAGTGTGAAGTTATTATGGTTAAAAAAAAGTGTGAAATGATAGAGTGAAATAGAATAGCGTGTTGAGGGTCAGGAGGTGATGATGCACGCACACGCACACGCACACGCACACGCACACACGGGTCAGTTGAGTGTGTATGCGTGTATGTGAGTTGAGTGTGTGTTGTTTGTAGCATGTGTATGTATATGTGCGTATGCAACAAAGCACCACACACACACACACACACACACACACACACACACACACACACACACACACACACACACACACACACACGAGGGAATCTTATCCAACACATCAGAAGCACGCCAGACTAAGGAGCCGAACACGATATCACGACCATAGGAGGAGGAGGAGGAGGAGGAGGAGGAGGAGGAGGAGGAGAAGTAGTAGCAGGAGCAGGAGGAGAGATAGAGTACAAAATAATTAGCCACTACTACCACCACCACCACTATCATCATCATCATCATCATCATCAGTCTACAGGTGAGATAAGGAAGGTGTTGGAAGTCATTAAGTTACCTGTGCTTTCTTATTAACAGGTAACTTGAGGCTAAGGGAACGTCAGGTAGTTCTCAAAGGTAGTGTGCTGGTACCTCTTTAGTTTTTAGTTTTTTTTTGTAGTGAGAGATAAAGATAATGAGAGATAGTGAGATGAAAGATAGTGAGAGAGTGAGAGAGAGAGTGATTTATAGACCTACTTCTCACTTATAACGTAACGCAATCTCCTACTTTTCGTTCACACTTAATAGACAATTCATTTAAGTCAACAATTATTTAAATGAATGAACAATATATATAAAAAAAAAAATAATAATAATAATAATAATACTTCGATAACTTCCAACAATAAATAAAAAAAAATAGTACGATAACAATAACAACAAAAGATAATCAATAACAAGACTAATAACAATAATCAATAACTTTGCCTTCCCTTCCCTTTATCCTCCTCCTCCTCCTCTTCCTCCTCTTTTCGGAGACTTCAACGGAATGATAACACATGACAACACGATAATAACAGTAATGAAAGGTGTGTGTGTGTGTGTGTGTGTGTGTGTGTGTGTGTGTGTGTGTGTGTGTGTGTGTGTTGCAAAGGGCATAGAATCAGTGTTTATATAGTACATGTATATATTGAATGTTAGTTACTGAGAGAGAGTCGTAATACCACACAAAATAAACAGAAGAGGAACCCTACAAACACACACACACACACACACACACACACACACACACACACACACACACCATCGTCTTGAGTGGTGAGTGGTGGGTGGGTTATCTTGCGTGGGTGTAGGTGTCGCCGCGTGGTCCGCCAGGTGAGTGGGCGTGGGCGTGTGGGTGTTATCTTCCTCGGGTGGTGAGTGCGGGGAGACAGGTGTGTCATCCCGCGCCTTATCTCGCCTCCATCTCCTTCGTTCACTCACTTCCGATCTAACTTGACGTTTTTAAGTAGTTTTCGTTTTTGTGTTCCGGACTTTTTTTTTTCTGTAGTTTACGTTTAGTGAATCGCGTTGTGCCGGAGTCAAATCAAACCAGCCAAGTAGACAAACTTTCATTTATTATTCATAATAAGTTTAATACAAGTTTATGTACAGTCGTGACTACAGATCCCAAGTGATGGTGTTGATGTTGACGCTCTGGTTGACGTGGATTGTATATTTAACCTCGACGTGATCCTTTGTACTCTCACACTAGCGCGACGCCCCTGCTGCCTCCCGCGGCCTCGTGCGCCGCGCACCTCCTCCCAGCAGCGGTGGTCGCCGCGGGGAGGGTTTCAGGATCACCTCGCCACCTACATTACTTCTAGGGAGCCTCAGTACAGACATTCAGGAAACATTAAGAACAAACACAGAGAGGGCGGGCGTGAGGCACCGCCCGCCGCCCCGCCGCCCACGCCGGCCCTCCTCACCCACCACACCCACTGGCTGCCGCTCGAAGCCGCAGCTGGACGCTAGGAGGCGGGGAGAGGGAGGAGGGGCGGGCGGCACCCGTGACGAGCGGCGTTCCTCGACGAGGCGGGAGGGCCCGGGGCCGCGCCTCCGCCCGGGGCAGGTGGGCGGCGAGCAGAAGGGAGGTGGGCCGAGGGCGTCACACAACGGTGGGAATAGGTGGGCGGCAGGACGCTCGGGGCGGGTTTCTTCGGGTACTTCAGGCCGCGGGTCCTGCGAACTGAGCCCGACGGACCCGCCGCCGACGGTCGCCCCGGCGGGCAGGGGACTCGGTCTGGCGGCGGCGACGGCGGCGAGCCAGTGGGCGGCCCGCCCTCGGAGCAGCAGTGGCGGGAAACAGTCAACACAAACTAAATATACTTAGGGTTAATCTAGGTGTGAATTATACATATATTACAAGGAAATTATTATAAAT
Organism: Metacarcinus magister; assembly: GCA_029783475.1. NCBI lineage: Eukaryota > Metazoa > Arthropoda > Malacostraca > Decapoda > Cancridae > Metacarcinus > Metacarcinus magister. The sequence goes on along the minus strand of JAPQNM010000037.1, from coordinate 5,298,321 downwards.
TCAGCTCTTGAGACATATCACAAGTGCGGCGCCGGTGGCCGCCCCGTCACGGCTTCCACGGTATTTACACGGCGCTATGTACAGCGTGGCGGCGGCGGCGCCCGCCAGATGGTGGCGGCGGCCAGCACCAGCGCGTGGCGGCCGGGATGAGGTTGGCAGGATGGTGGCGGCGAGTGTGTGTGTGTATGTGTGTGTGCGTGTGTGTATGTGTGTGTGTATGTGTGTGTGCGGGCGGGCGGGCGGGCAGTGCGAGGGTCACCACCGCCGGACGGACCCGCGCCCCGCCACCGCCGCCACCAGGTATTATTAATTTTCTCGGCGGCTGAGGTTGAATGTGGCGTGAGGCTGGGCGGGGCCGCCCGCCCACGGCCGCCCACGGCCGGGGTCGGCGGGCCGCGCGCCGCCCGGCACCGCCACCACTGGAATGTTCCAAACACGCACACAAAAAACTCGAGGTAACCGCTACATAATGTCCACACGTAATTTGAAGCTCAGTCTTCGCACAGTGGCGGGGTCTGCGCGGCGCGGCGCGGCGCGGCGCTGCCGTCCTGACGCGCTTCACTAGATCCTCACTGCGCGCAAAATACGTTTATCACCGAGGGAGTTTTCACGCACATGGACACACCAGTTTTTCAGTCTGGTAAGGATGATGCGGCGACGGTCGCCCCCTGGGGCACCCGGGGACTAGAGGGCCGGGCCTCGGCACCGCCGGCGGAGTCAGCGCGACGCCCTGAGGAAGGTCCACGACTGGGCGCCTCCAGGGACACGAGGGGCGGGATGGGGGCGGGTAGGCCCCAAAGGGTTGTTGAAAGGCTGCGGCTGGCCACTGGTCAGTTAGCGGATTCCTGCCACAGGTTGAGCGACCATCAGTGGGAGACCGCATGGGAGGGCGCAACTGTATGGGGGGGCATTTGTGGCGACAGTAGAGGCCCTGGGGGTGAGTGCTGAGGCGGCAGGTGCGTGGGGGAGCCGTGCATGGCTTGGTGGGTGTAGCCTGGGTATTTCAGCTCACGGGGCAGCTCCACTGAGCGGGGCTGACCGTAGTCACTGGTGGGTGTGATCTGCTGGCCAGGCCCCGTCGGCGCGCCGTTCACCACTTGGTTGTCGGGTCCTTGCGCCAGGATGGGAGGCGTCATCCTCTTTTCTTTCTGTCGTCTGTTGCAGAACCACACCCGCACCACCTCCTTCTCTAGTTGTAGTGTGTCTGCCAGCTGGGTGATCTCCTGCGCCGAGGGCTTGGGCTGCTTATGAAAGTGTTGCTCCAGCGCACCCTTCACCGATACTTCTATGGAGGTCCGCTTTTTACGTTTCCTGCCCTGGGCGGCGATCTTGTCAATGGAGGTTGGGCTGCCGGTGGTGGAATCCGCCTCCTCGAGCCACTTCATGAGCAGCGGCTTCAATTTGCACATGTTCTTGAAGGAGAGCTGCAGCGCCTCGAACCTGCAGATGGTGGTCTGTGAGAACACGTTACCGTAGAGGGTGCCGAGGGCGAGGCCCACGTCTGCCTG
>JAPQNM010000037.1:5289313-5291813 GCA_029783475.1 Metacarcinus magister | reverse complement strand
GCGTTAAGTTTAGGCAAGTTTTAAGGAGTAGTGTATGTATGTATGTATGTGTGTATGTATGTATGTGTGTATGTCTTCTGTTTACCTGTCGCTGTGTTGTGTATGTTTAAGGGAAGTTATAACGGTGTATGTATACTCCTACGCTCTATTTACCTTACGCCTACCTGTCTCTACCTGTATGAACGGCGGGGAAGAGAAAGTGTGCGTAGCTAAGTAACTAACCTAACTTAACCTAACTTAACCCAACTTAACCTAACCTAACCTAACCTAACCTAACCTAACCTAACCTAACCCAACCTAACCTAACGAAACGAAACCTAACTTAAATCTAACCTCACCTAACGAAACCTAACTTAACCTAACGAAACCTAACTTAACCTAACGTGACCTAACTTAACCTGACCTGACCTGACCTTACCTGATTTCACCTGACCTAACTTAACCTCCTTGCAACATAATTTTCCTATTTTTCTTGGACTGATCGCTGGGTCTCTGCGGGTTGAGAAAGTTTTGCGCAACACAATGAAAATACAACAGCAACAGAAACACAACAGTAATACAACACAACAGAAATACAATAGCAATACAAAACCAATAACGGAAAAACAACAGTAATACAACAACAACACAAAACAGAGGCTTCAGTGACCTTCTCGAGTGTTGTGAAGAATCTTATGCAACACAACTGCCGCAACACAAGACAATTGAAAGAAAAAGAAATTTATGCTGTACTTTTTTTTTATTCTAGTGATGTATAAAGAAAAATATATTATAAAAAAAAAGGAAAAAGAAACACTTGAGGGAAAAAATACAGAAAATAAAAACAATGATGAAATATATATATGTGAAAAAAAAGGGGGAAAATAAAGGCGTTTAGTCCTCCTGGTGAGAAAAGAGGAAAATTACAACAGGAAATATAAATAAATAAATAAATAACAAAAAAGGAAATGACAAGGAAAAAGTAGTAAATTAAGGACAAGTGAAAACAGGAAAACACTTTGTACTTGTCGAAAAGAAAACAAACTGAAAAAAAAACGATAGAAAATAAAAAATAAATAAATAAACTAAAACAGCGACACATTGACCTTAAAAATAAATCAAAGAAAAAAACTGAAAAAAACAAGAAATCACGGAACAAGAATACCAAAAAAAAAAGTAAAATAAATAAATATAAATGAAAGAAACGTGTATCAAACAGGTAAACAATTCGTCCTTGTCGCCGCGGTAATCACAGGAAGAAGAAGAGGAAGAAGGAAAAAAAATACACACAGACATGCAAGATAAAGGAAGTGATTATAGTGTATGTGTATATATATGTGCGTATGTGTATGTATGTATGTTAGGTCAGGTTAGGTTAGGTTAGGTTAGGTTCCCCCTCTCCCCTCCTTCCCCCCCGTTGAGGTAGAGATGGATGAGGTTGGATGTAATGAGGGGAAGCAGTGCACTATCTTCCCCTCATCCACCCTTATCATCCACCTCACAACCTCACCATCCACTCACAATCAACCTCACAAACCTCACTCACTTTCGAATATTATCTATTATTTTTGTTTTGTTTGTCTATTAATTATTTCCTATATCTATTTTTTTCTTTCCTTTATCTATTATCTATTTATGTTATCTATTATTTCTTTCATTTGTCTATTATTTATTTTCTCTGCTTATTATCTATTTCCTTTATCTATTGTTTATTTCCTTTATCTATTATTTATTTCCTCTTCATGTTAGTATTTTTTTTTTTACCTTTTTTCTAATTTTTTGTGTTTTTTTTTAACGCAACACAAAAATTGGCGCCAAGTCGGTATAAATCAAGGTTTTTTGTGTTTCTTTTCCCGCGTTTTTCCGTCTGTTTGTATATATTTTGAAGTGAAAGTTGTCAGAGTTTCAAAACAAGACGCGGCGGCGCTTTCCTCCCTTCAACTGTTTTCTTTTATTTTCTGTTTTCATTTGTTTGTTTTTTTCTATCGCTCTATATATATTTACATTGAGTGAAGGAAAAATGTCGATTCGTCAGGATAAAACGTCTCTCTTTTTTTTCTACTAATATATTTTTTTTAATACACGAACGAGTTTTCCGTTTATTAAAAAAATATATATATATATATTCACAAAACAAAGAATATTTACCAGAATTTTCTCATTTAAAAAATATATAAATAATCGATAAGAACGTAATTTCCTTATTTATTATTATTATTATTATTATTATTATCATTATTATTATTGCAATTATTATTATCTTTCATCATAATTTCTCGCTGTTTATCTACATCTGAAAATATTTGGTGCACGGAAACTAAATTATATAAAAAAATACTTAATCATACAATTCTCTTATAGTTATCAGTATGTTGTATAATGTATAGTTATCAGTATGTTGTATAATGTATAGTTATCAGTATGTTGTATAATATTGTATAATGTTGTATAATGTATAGTTATCAGTATGTTGTATAATGTATGTATAGTTATGAGGTTACAATATTCTTAATCGAACCTT
>JAPQNM010000037.1:5274313-5284313 GCA_029783475.1 Metacarcinus magister | reverse complement strand
TAATAATAATAATAATATAATGAATAAGTACAAAGTGAAGGTGTCAACACATTTCTTCATCTTTTTCTTTTTTTTTGTTGTTTACGAAATCATTTATACAACTCGACCACAAATTTCACATTGTAAGTGGCGCGGGCAAGATACATATTAAAGTGAGAGAGAGAGAGAGAGAGAGAGAGAGAGAGAGAGAGAGAGAGAGAGAGAGAGAGAGAGAGAGAGATTAAAGTGACTCATTCATTCATTTTGTTGCATAGAAGTCTTATTATTATCATTATTATTATCATTATTTTGTGTGATGTAACTTCTCTCTCTCTCTCTCTCTCTCTCTCTCTCTCTCTCTCTCTCTCTCTCTCTCTCTCTCTCTCTCTCTCTCTCTCTCTCTCTCTCTCTCTTTAATATGTATCTTGCTCGCGCCATTTACAAATTTTAACTTCGTGGTTGACTTGTATAAATTATTTCGACTAAAGCAAAAGAAAAAAAAAGAGAGAAAAAAAAAAAGAAAGTGTTACTATTAATACTTTTTTACACTTTCATTGAATCACTATTATTATTATTATTATTATTATTATTATTATTATCATCATCATCATCACTACAACAACAACAACAACAACTATTACTACTATTACAATTATTACTATTCTTATTATTATTTTTATTTAATTTCTTCCTGTCCTTCACAAACCTACCAACGCCTCAGTGGCACAATGGCTAACACACTTGCCTAGGAATCTCCCGCCCTTGGTTCGAGGCCCGTTACGGTAGAATTATCATCCTTAAGCCCTTCACTATAAGGTTGTTTACCCCAAAAGCCGAGGAGACAGAGTTACACAGTGCGGCAATGCGCGTATATATATCCTCTATGTATGTATGTATGTATGTATGTGTGTGTGTATGTATGTATGTATGTATTCATGTGTACACTAAAAAAAAATATTATAGTACATAAAAAATAAAGATGAAAAAAAAAATCTGGTAACAATTTCTTTCTCACTAAAAGTGATAAAAGGTTGAGAACAAAACGAAAAATTACAAAAAAAGAGGAAAAAAAAAGAGAGGAAAAAAGAGAGGGGAAAACGAGGGGGGAAAAGAGAGGGAAAAAGAGAGGGGAAAAGGGGAAAAAAAGAGGGTGAGGGCAGCTCGTGCAGGCTAGGAATTCCTGTGCCAATTCTCGTCCTATATTACAATGATTAGAATTCCTTACATACCTGAAGTGTAAAATCTCTCACCTGGGCTCTCTCTCTCTCTCTCTCTCTCTCTCTCTCTCTCTCTCTCTCTCTCTCTCTCTCTCTCTCTCTCTCTCTCTCTCTCTCTCTCTCTGACTCTTTCTATTTGACTAATTTTCCCTTTTCTTATTTTTTTTCTTTCTCTTCTAATTTATTTCCGTCTTTGTCCTTATATTTCCCTTTTTTTCCTATTCGTTTACTTCTTATTTTCATTCTTTTTTATTTTCTCTTTTTCCCCTTTTTTCCCCTTTTTTTCCCCTTCTTCCCCCTTTTTTCCCCTTCTTTCCCCTTTGTTTCCCTTTCATCTACGTTCGTTTTCCCTTTTTCTTTCTTTTCTCTCTTATTTTCCCTAACTTGCTATCTTTCTTTCTTTTATTTCCCATTAAACCTTTGTGATATTTCCTCTTTTATTTTCACATTTAATCTAAAAACATTTCTCTCTTTCTCTTTTTTTTCTCATTCTCTTTATTTCCCTTTAAATATCCCTCTCTCTCTTTTTTTTCATTACTCTATGCATGATCTTCTATCTTTTTTTCCTACCTCTCTCTCTCTTTCACTCTTTCTAAATTTTTCCTCTCTCCCTCTCTCTCTTTTTTTCCCCTTTTTAATCTGTGTTCGTTTCTATTTTTTCCCCTCTAACTTTTCCCTTTTTTTCCCCTCTTTACCCCTTACCACGTTTGTCAAGTTTCCCTCTCTCTTATTTTATCCATTTCTACTTATTCTCTTTCATTTCTATCTTTTTTTAATATTTCTAATTACCCTCTTTTGTTTTCTCTCTCTCTCTCTCTCTCTCTCTCTCTCTCTCTCTCTCTCTCTCTCTCTCTCTCTCTCTCTCTCTCTCTCTCTCTCTCTCTCTCTCTCTCTCTCTCTCTCTCTCTCTCTCTCTTTATATAAATCACAAAACCGGTTCCCGATCCACCTGGACATAATAATAATTACCCCAAAACCAGGTGTTACAGAAAGATGAGACACGCACACACACACGCACACACGCACACACACACACGCACACACACACACACACACACACACACACACACACACACTAGGTACTCACCCTAAGAGATGACTCGCTGCACTCAATTCTGAAATAAAAAAAACATATATAATACAAGTGAGAGAGAGAGAGAGAGAGAGAGAGAGAGAGAGAGAGAGAGAGAGAGAGAGAGAGAGAGAGAGAGAGAGAGAGAGAGAGAGAGAGAGAGAGAGAGCAAAATTCAACACTATTTCCCTTATGAGGTTGGTGTATGCAAATTTATAGACGAGGGATGCTAGAGAGAGAGAGAGAGAGAGAGAGAGAGAGAGAGAGAGAGAGAGAGAGAGAGAGAGAGAGAGAGAGAGAGAGAGAGAGAGAGAGAGAGAGAGATAATGGAAGTTAGAATAGAGAATAGGGTTAGGGAGAGAAGGAAATAGAAATAAAAGGGAAGTGGAAGAATGATTAGAAAACATAGATGAGAGAGAGAGAGAGAGAGAGAGAGAGAGAGAGAGAGAGAGAGAGAGAGAGAGAGAGAGAGAGAGAGAGAGAGAGAAAGAGAGAGTCAATTATACAAACAAATATATTCCACATAAAATACAATTACATTAGATTAAGTGACGAACGAAAATGTGTGAAAAATGAATGACAGTAAACAAACAAACAAACAAACAAACAAAAACAAACAAAAACACAAACACAAACACCAAATAAACAAATAAACAAATAAATGAAATAAATAAACAAATTCTCTCCTCCCCTCCCCCACCCCCCTCTCCCCCCAAAAAAAAACATGGACACCCACCAGCCAAAAAAAAGGGGAAAAAAGGGGAAAGAAAGAAAGAAAAAAAAGAAACTTACCAAATCACAGTTTCCTCCCCTCCCCCCCTCCCCCCCTTTCCCCTCACTCTCCGGAAGTTAATGTCAGGTAAGGGGGGTAGGGTGGCGGGAGGTAAGGGGAGGGGAGTAGAGGGGGATAGAGAGGGAATAGAGGGGAGAGAGAGAGGGGAGAGAGAGAGGGGGGGGGGGGCGTATGACCCCTTAAAAGAAAATTGACGTTGTTTTCTCTTATGTATCTCTCCCACATATTTTTTTGAGGGGAGGAGGGGCGGGGGGAGAGGGGGGAGGGGGGGAGGGGAAAGTGAGGGGAAGGAGGGAGGGGATGAAGGTGTTAAAATGTGTTAAATTTGTGTCCGTTTTTTATATTATTTTTTTTATTATTATTTTTATCCACAAAATTATAATCTTTTTCTGGTTGTGTTTTTTTCGATTTTTTTTTCTTCTTCGATATTTTAAACGCATTTATTATTTTTTTTTTCCTTTTTTTTCCTTGTCACATTTTCTTTATTTCCTCTTTATTAGTTTTTTTTCCTCTTCTTGTAGAGAGAAAAAAAATAGCAAATAATAACGACGAAACACAAACACACACACACACACACACACACACACACACACACACACACACACACACACACACACACACACGGCTCATTACGTATCCGCAGGTAAATGCGTGACACAGACAAGAGGGGAAACAGGGGGAGAGGACGAGGGGAAACAGTGAGAGAGAGAGAGAGAGAGAGAGAGAGAGAGAGAGAGAGAGAGAGAGAGAGAGAGAGAGAAGGGAAGAGTATGCGGTGGGTGTGTGAAGGGGGGGGAGGGAGGGCGAATACCTGAAATGGCGATGAGACAGGTAAACTTTGGTGGGCGGGTGGGTTGGTAGGTGGGTGGGTGGGTTGTGGGTGGGCAGCAGGGTGTTACAGGGAGGGAATAGTGGGTAAATGTTGGGTAAGTGGGTGAAAGGGAGTACGTGGGCGTGGGCGTGGGTGGAAAGTGGGTGGAGGTGGGTGGAGGTGGGTGGTGATTTTAGTAGTAAAGAGGAATGTTGGAAGAATGAGAATGTGGAATAATTTGTGTAGGTGTACTCTCTCCCCTCTCTTTCCCCTCCCTCTCCCCTCTTTTTCCCCTCCTTTCCCCTCCTTTCCCCCTTTAATTTTCCCCTCCGTCTTAATCTGCTACTGGTATTTTCCTTCTCTTCATACTTTCTTCTTCTTCTTCTCTCTTCTTCTTCTTCTTCTTCTTCTTCTTCTTCTTCTTCTTCTTCTTCTTCTTGCCTTCCCTTTCCCCTCACCTTATACTCTACCACGCTTGCCTTCCCCTCTTACCCCTTACCTTCCTTCCCCTTATTCCCTTATACTCCTAACCTAACCTAACCTGCTTCCTACTACTACTACTACTACTACTACTACTACTACTACTACTACTACTACTACTACTACTACTACTACTACTACTTTATTCTTTCTTCCTTTTCTTACGTTTTCAATGATAAGTGGAAGAGAAAAGGGAAGGAAGAGGAAAGGAGTGGTGATGGTGGTGGTTTCTCTCTCCTCCTCCTCCTCCTCCTCCTACTCTTCATCCTCCTCCTCCTCTTTCTTATTCTCCATCCACTCCACTCTCTCTCCTCTACCTCTTGCACCACTACCAGTACCACTCCTCCTCCTCCTCCTCCTCCTCCTCCTCCTCCTCCTCCTCCTCCTCCTCCTCCTCCTCCTCCTCCTCCTGCACGTGTGGTTCCTTCAGCAGGTGTTCTAATGACCAAGGCGAGTCAGGGGGTCACAGGTGCGGGGTCAAAGATGGAACACAGGTAAGGATTAAGGGGAGGTAAAGGGAGGTAAAGGGGGGTGAGGGGGGTTACAGGTATAAAGGGTGACTGATTTAAGGGGTCAAGGAGGTCAAGGGGTCACAGGTCACAGGTGTAATGGGGTCAAAGGTGGTATGGCAAGAACAGGTATAGAACACGTGCCGCGGGTCAGCTTGGGTTAGACGTGTTGGAGATGCTGATAAAGAGAGAGAGAGAGAGAGAGAGAGAGAGAGAGAGAGAGAGAGAGAGAGAGAGAGAGAGAGAGAGAGAGAGAGAGAGAGAGAGAGTACATCCGACTAAATTATATTCCTCCACTTCTCTTCCTCTCTTCCTCCTCCTCCTCCTCCTCTTGATGTCACACTCTTATCTGGAGACGAGAAGGATGCAGAGGAAGAGGAAGAGGAAGAGGAGGAGGAGGAAGAGGAGATGAGAGTACTACAACACCGTATTACATATTAAAACCTCCTCCTCTTTCTCTTCCTCCTCCTCTTTCTCTTCCTCCTCCTCCTCCTCCTCCTCTTCTTTCCCGACACCAAACAATTACATCTCAGGTAACCACTAACCCTTTACTCCTTTACCCCCTTTTACCCCCCTTTCCCCTCCCTTTACCCCCCCTTCCTCCCCTTCCCTCCCCCTTCCCTCCCCCCGCCCCCCCTGATAAGACACCGTGATACCAGAAGCTGTAAATTTGTTTAATCGCTCTAAATTACGATTGACGATGCTAATTAACCGATTATCTGAGACATCTAAGCCCCTCCCCCTCCCCCCCTTCCTTGCGGTAGGGTGAAGGGGGGGGGTAGGGGAGGGGTGAGCTACTACTGCTTCCCCCCCACCCCCCCCTTACCTGTACTAATCGAGGTTACCTGTGGGGGGGTCTAATAGTACGCTGTCAATACTGGTGTGATGAGGGGAGGGGAGGGGAAGGGTAAAGGTTAAGGAAGGGGTGGTGATGGTGGTGGTGGTGGTGGTGGTGGTGGTGGTGGTGGTGGTGGTGGTGGTGGTGGTGGTGGTGGTGCTGCATGTCCAGGGAAGGAATGGTGGTGAGCAGTGGTGTATTGTGGTGGTGAATACTGATGGTGGTGATTGTGATTGTGGTTGTGGTGGTGGTGGTGGTGGTGTTGTGGGGGTGAGGGGGGGGGCTACACACCTGTCAAAACACACCTGTCCGTCAATACACCTGTTCATTAACTTCCTCGTGTTTCATTTATTACATCATCAGCCAAGAAGTAACTGATCCACATGACTCTCTCTCTCTCTCTCTCTCTCTCTCTCTCTCTCTCTCTCTCTCTCTCTCTCTCTCTCTCTCTCTCTCTCTCTCTCTCTCTCTCTCTCTGTAGGTTACCCTTTCTCTCCTATCCCTTTGTCCCTTTCTTAATCCATTCTCCCTCCCTCCCCTACCACCCTACCACCCTACCACCCTGCTATCACCCTGCCACCCTGCCACCCTGCCGCCCTGCCTTGCGCCCGTGTCCCCTCCCTGCCTTGCCTTGCGTCCCCTCGCTTGTTATTCCTTGCACGCTTCTTTACCTGTGCTTGACCCTCAGGTGTACACGATCCTACTGCATACAATGGTTTGGAGGGCAGCTGATACCGAGGAGGAGGAGGAGGAGGAGGAGGAGGAGGAGGAGGAGGAGGAGGAGGAGGTGGGGGTGGTGGGGGTGGAGTGGTGGAGTTAGGACAAGAGGACGAGGAGGACGAAGACGATGAGGTGGTGGTGAAAGAGGACATAGTGGAGGAGGAGGAGGAGGAGGAGGAGGAGGAGGAGGAGGAGGAGGAGGAGGAGGAGAATAATGAAAGCAATGACAACATGAATAAGAAAAATACTAGAGTAAGAGGAGTAGGAAGAGGAGGAGGAGGAGGAGGAAAAGGAGGAAATAAAACAAATACCATGATTACTAAAAGGAAGAGGAAACAAAGAGGAAACCGTGACTATTTTCCCCAATATATTACCCTCTTTTTCCTCTTTTTTCCCTTTTTTTCCCCTCATCCGTGCGCACCGTCACCCTACATTATTTTTTTCCCCTCAACACGTCATTCCTTGTATCCTTTCTACGCAAATTCAAAAATAAAAATAAGGAATAAAAATAAATAAAAAATAATATAATATAATTTACCGATTACATATATTTTTTGTTCTATATATCTGCGTCTTAACTTTTACAACATTCGTTCTATTTTTGGGGTGTGTTGGGTCGCCAGTGTGTCGGTGTAGGATCGGCCAAGGTGTGACACTTCCCTGGCAGGCTGACGTGTGTGACGGGGCGTTGGGCGAGGCTTTAATGAGGCAGGAAGGCAGGTAGAACAAGGTAGACACGAGGAGACGGGCGGACATACCATACAATAGCTAAAAACAGGTGGGTGGTGATAGATAGGCTGATGGATGAATAGATAGACAGATAGACAGGTAGACAGACAGACAAGGGAAGAGATATAAAAACAGATACGCGTAAACACTAAGAAATAGACAGTAATAGACAGACAAAATGATGAAAACAGACAGACAAACACACAAATAAACAATAAACATTAAAACAAAACATATATAATCCAACAATAATACAGAGAATAAATAGAAAGAGAGAGAAATTATACCCAGACAGAGACTCAAACTAATCCTCACTAAATCAACCATAACTAAGTCAACAGTTAAAATATTACTCTCCCATTTTCTCCTTACCCTCGTTTTCTTTCTCCCCCTCGCGTGGCCGTGCGGGGTTGCCTCCTAAGCGAGTGTGAGGGAGGAAATTGCAACTTTACGAGACCCGTATTTAAAGCAGTGTCTCTAGTTTATATCCTGGTTATGTTCGCATCCTTAGCTCCTGGTCTGGTATTCTCTGTTTGTTTTACAGGTTATATTAGCGATACACTTCCCTCCTCCTCCTCCTCCTCCTCCTCCTCCTCCTCCTCCTCCTCTCTCTTTCTCTTACTCCTTCTCTTCCTCTTGAATGCCGTTTTGGTAAAGTTTGCTTCCTTACTGAAGGTTTTGTGCTTCTCTCTGTCTCCTTTTTATTCATTTGTTCATGCCTTCTTCCGTGTGTGTGTGTGTGTGTGTGTGTGTGTGTGTGTGTGTGTGTGTGTGTGTGTGTGTGTGTGTGTGTGTGTGTGTGTGTGTGTGTTTGAATGTATATATAATCATAATTTCGTTGAGTAAAGTTTTCATTTTCACTCCATTCATTATTTTCATTATTAACTTTTTTTTTCTCTCTTTCAAATTTTTTTTATTATTTATTCTTTTCTTCTATCTCTTTTATTTATCGCTGTATTCTCTTTATTCTTGATCACCTTCTTGCATATACATCTGACTTTCTTTCCAACTTTCATACTCCCAACACACTAACCCTTCCCCCTTTCTATCTCTGTGTGTGTGTGTGTGTGTCTGTGTGTGTGTGTGTGTGTGTATGTGTGTCTGTCTGTCAAAAGTTTCTCTATTTACCCCCGACCCCTTTATCTCTCTCTCTCTCTCTCTCTCTCTCTCTCTCTCTCTCTCTCTCTCTCTCTCTCTCTCTCTCTCTCTCTCTCTCTCTCTCTCTCTCTCTCTCGTACAAACACACACATACAATCTCTCTCTTAATCTCACTCCACACACACACACACACACACACACACACACACACACACACACACACACACACACACACACACACACACACACACCACCATTATCACCACCATCGTCGCTTCATCATCAGCAGCATCATCACCAATGCTACTCACGCCAGCTCAGAGGACGACAGAGCCAGCTTTCCTAGGGCATACAAAACACAACAGGACTCAACCCTCTCCCACAAGGATCCCCGCTGGAGGGTAGGGATGCCGGGCTGACCTATATGGACACACTACCTTTGGGCTCTTTAGTTCTGGGGAGTTAGAGGATTAGTGAAGCGATTTCCTTGATTTAGAATGTAAGTCAAGGGGATTACTTAAGGGATTCTAATGGGTTTAAGGGGTGTTGTAGTGTGTTCCGGTCTGTTTAGTTTAGGTTTAGGAGTGTGTTAAAGGGGATTAAATATTACTCTTGAGATAGATAGGTGTAGATCATATTGTTCTGCTAGGGTGACCGCGCTGCCCCTCTCTCCAAGTAGCTGCCGTGAGCCAGGATCGAACTAGGAAGCTTTAGACCACTAGGCGAGTACTGCACCTAAGAGCCACCCACCCATCTTAGGAGTGTGTTGGTAGGGTGTGAAGGTTAGGTTAGGTTATAAAGTTTTTAGGGTTATTACATCTGAGGAGCAGGTTTGTGTGTGTGTGTGTGTGTGTGTGTGTGTGTGTGTGTGTGTGTGTGTGTGTGTGTGTGTGTGTGTGTGTGTGTGTGTGTGTGTGTGTGTGTTGTGTTTTATTGGTACTTTTCGAAGTGTTTGACGACTGTGCATAAGACAAAGAGGATGTTAGTGTGTGTTTCTGTGTTAGTGTGTGTTAGTGTGTGTTGTTGTGTGTTGTTGTGTGTTAGTGTGTGTTAGTGTGTGTTAGTGTGTGCCAGCGTGAGGTATATATTGTTTTTCGGCAACACTTTCAACACCTAAGAGGAGCCTCGTGGGTGTGAGTGTGTTGTCGTGGGCTGGTTAGTGTCTAGAACAATATTTCAACATCAACTAACATACTAAATAATTACCGCTGGGTTATGATGGACTGATAACTAATTTTTTATAGATATAGTTATTAATTTATTTACTAATCTATTTATTTATTTGTTTATTTATCTATCTATTTATCTTTTTTCTTCTTTTTTTTACCGTTTTCCGCTGCATAAGTGAGGTAGTGAGGTTGCGATGGCAGTGAAGGTATTATTCTAGTTTAAAAAGGTGCTGATAGATGGCGGTGTTACAATTAATAGTTCATAAATCGGTCACCAGATGGTAGTGCAGTCGCTAACTATCGTCTGCTCATTAAGAGGTGAACAAGCAAATTAGACGACCGTACACGTGGTTGTTAAGCTCAACGCTGATTGGCTAGTGTCGCTTGTTAACAATTAGGTGATTTTACATAGTTAGTACGATGGTTTGCAATGGTTTCGAAATTACTACCATATCTATACTACTACTACTACTACTACTACTACTACGACTACTACTACTACTACTACTACTACTACTACTTCTTCTAGTCTCAACCATTAACACACCAACACAACTCACGTTATCTGTGTGTGCGTGTGTTTGT
>JAPQNM010000037.1:5261813-5269313 GCA_029783475.1 Metacarcinus magister | reverse complement strand
TTTTCTCTTCTTCTTCTTCTTCTTCTTCTTCTTCTTCTTCTTCTTCTTCTTCCCTTTCTTTATCATTATCATTATTTTTCTAAACATTCAACAACAAAAAAACTAAATATAACACTTCAAATTTTCTTTTTTTCTTCTTCCTAATTTTTTTGATTTTTTTCATTACAATACACGGAAGCAAAGTAAAAAAAAAATAATAATAATAATAATAATAACAATAAAAGAGAGAGGGAAAAAAAAAATGAAAAAACCAAAGGAGACAAAAAAAAAAATAATAATAATAAAAAGTTATAACGTAATTATAATTCCTGTCTTCACCTCACGCCCACCTCACGCCCACCTCACCAGCCTCACTCACTCACTCACTGTTCTAATGACATCATCCCAGCGTGGAATGCACTCAAAACCATCATGTGTTCATTCCGTCACACAATGAGAAGCAGGACACATTCCCCTCACTCACCTCCCCTCACTCACTCACCTCCCTCCTACCTCTCCCCCTTACTCACTCACTCCCTTTCCCCTCACTTCCTCTCCCCACTCAGTCCTCTCTCCCCTCACTCCCTCTCCCCATCAGTCACTATCCCCTAAGTCACTCTCTCCCCTCACTTCCTCTCCCCTTACTCACTCTCCTCATTCCTCACTCCTCTCCCCTCACTCAATCTTCCCTTACTCATCTCCCCTCACTCTCCTTACAAACACACACACACACACACACACACACACACACACACACACACACACACACACACACACACACACACACACACACACACATGAACTCAATCTGTCATAACAAAACAGGTGGAGGGAATAATACAGTGTTGATTAGCATGGAAGGAGAGTGAGAGAGAGAGAGAGAGAGAGAGAGAGAGAGAGAGAGAGAGAGAGAGAGAGAGAGAGAGAGAGAGAGAGAGAGAGAGAGAGAAAGAGAGATAAGATTGAAGGGCGATCAGATATGAGGGAAGAATCTTACTATTGTGTGCAAGGAAGAAAGATAGAGAGAAAGAAAATGTAAGAAGATAGATAATGTAAGTCAGTGGTGCAGGTTTTTATTCATACGAAGATAAGATGTTCAAGATAAGAGAGAGAAGGTATGTAAAGGAAAATTATCTTGTTATTTGTTACGTGAGAGAGAGAGAGAGAGAGAGAGAGAGAGAGAGAGAGAGAGAGAGAGAGAGAGAGAGAGAGAGAGAGAGAGAGAGAGAGAGAGAGAGAGATAATGTTGATGTTACGTTGTTAAAGATAGAGAAAGTATGAGAATAGTTCAAATAATTAGAGAAAATGTTACCAAGTTAAAGATAGATGATAGGAATAATATAAGTCACAATTATTTAGTTATTGATCATGTAGAGAGAAAGAAAGTTAATATATAGAGAAAGTAAGAGAATCGTTTATATAATTTCTGAATATAAAAAAAAGGAAGAGAAATAAAAGATAATTGATGATGTTTTTAATGATATAGAGAGATAATTATGATGTTATAGAGAGAAAGAAAGATAGTTAATAATGTCATAATGAAAATAATTAATCATACGTTGAGAAAATTATATAAAATTCAAGACAGAAGAAGAAATAAAAATAATAATAATAATACAATGATGATAAAATTTAAATACAGATAATATTAAATAAAAAAAACCATAACATTTAGAAGAGGAAATATAAGAGAAATAATACAATGATGATAAAATGATGATAAAGATAAAATAAAAGAAACAAAACTTAACAAAAAAACATACAAACAAATAAAATAACATTCATATTCTCACTTATACACGAATATAACTTATACTTTTTTCCTCTTTTCTTCCTCTTTTTTTCCTCTTTTCTTCCTCTTTTTTTCCCAGCAGTCTATTAAGTATGTGAACCATCAGACATCACTATCATTCTTTCCTTCCGTCACCTGTCACAATCACAATCACAATCACAACCACAATCACAATCACACACACGACACGCCACAATCTTTCCCCTCATTATCTTGTTCACTGTAAGGGGAAAAAGGGGGGAAAAAGGGGGAAAAAAAGGGGAAAACATATACTTATAGAGATCATTTGCTTCCTAATTTGTCACAAGATTAAATAGAAAGATAGAGAGAAAAACATTATACCTGACTCTCTCTCTCTCTCTCTCTCTCTCTCTCTCTCTCTCTCTCTCTCTCTCTCTCTCTCTTTATCGCATCATATCAATAATAATTAGACATTCGTATGGTCACATCATTATCTTTTTTTCCCACACTCCCAATTTGTTAAGTTATACACAAAAAAAATAAAGGTTCAGATGTAGATATTTATTTTTTGTATTTTTTTTCATCTTAGTTTGTCATTCATCTTATAATTACTTCCTTCCCTCTGTGACAAGACAAGAAAAAATGACTTATTCCTACATGATAATAATAATAATAATAATAATAATAATAATAATAATAATAATAATAATAATAATAACAATAGCTCATTTCCTTTTTATATAATGACAAAACAACAACAAAATATATATATACTCTACCCTTGACTATTGACCTCATATTGACCTCATATTGACCTCTATCTTCCCTTGACATGATGACCTGCTTCCTACGTAATCAAAATGACCCTTTTTTCCCCCTTTGTTTCCCCTTAGTTTCCCCTTTGACCCTGATTTCACTCCCCTCTCTCTGTCCCATCAATTATTTCTTTATATAAATGTAAAGAATAATATTAAAAAATCAAAACATATTCCCTTCTTACTTGTAATTAAAAAGGTAAGTATGAGAGAGAGAGAGAGAGAGAGAGAGAGAGAGAGAGAGAGAGAGAGAGAGAGAGAGAGAGAGAGAGAGAGAGAGAGAGAGTAATGAGAACGGAGGGAGAGAAATTAGGAAACAGTGTCAGAGGGAGGGAAGGAAGGGAGGAAAGGGAGGGAGGAAAGGAAGGGAGGGAGGGAGGGAGGGAAAAGAAAGAAAGGGTGTGTGACGGAACATAAGATGAAGGAAGGGAGAAGGAATGAGAGGAGGAGGAAATTATGGAGGAAAGTGTTACGTTCATGAAGAAGAATAAATAAGTAAAGAGAGTGTGAGAAGGGGAAAAAAAAACTTAATAATATATATAAACAAAACTAATAATATATAGAAAATAAAAGAAATAAATAAAATAATGGATAATAATAATAATAAAAAAAAGTTGAATTAGAAGCAGGTTTAGGAGAGAGAAAAAAATAAAGTAAGATAGAAAGGACAACACGAAGATACTGATAAAATCTCATATAATAAAATAAATAAATAAATGAATATAGAAATGAGTCGTGAGGTGAGGTGAGGTAAGGCAAGGCAGGAGTGAAGGGGCGTACAACCTCCCCCTCCCACACCTTCTCATACACTGCTGTCTCTGTAAGCATTCTACCTCACCCAACCTTCCTCAGTCACGCATGAGCAGAGCCTCCCCTCACCCTCCCCTCACTCTCCCCTCACCCTCCCCTCACTCTCCCCTCACCCTCCCCTCTCACCAACCACCCCACCCTCCCTTAACCATCCCACCACCCTCCCACCCACCCTCCCTCCCCTCACCTACACCCACCCACCACCACGACCCTTTCCTCCCCTCACCCATCCCTCCCCTCTCTCTCTTCCCTCACTTACAGGTGGAACTTGAAACAGAAATCAAAATGGCTATGTGTGTTTCTCCATTTCCTTTCCCCTCATCTGTTTCCCCTTCCCCCCATACCTCAGGCGGGGTCAGAGGGGAGGAATGGGACCCGGATGTAACATGGGGAAACTTGCATTACCCTCAGGACCCCTTGGTAGGACGGAAATGAGGGGAAAATAGTGCCGCATGTAATTTCGACTCATTTTCAAGACCCCTCGCTGGTAGCACAATTGAGGTCAGCTTGAGGGGTTGAAGAGGAGGTGTAGCCATGAGGTCACATTAACTATTAGGTCACACGAGGTCACAGGTCAAGGTAATGGCTGTAAAAGGTCATTATTCTATCTATTTCAACTCCTTCCCGCTTTCTATTAAACTCGCATCATACCCCCCTTCCCCCCTCTCTCTCTCCTCTCTCCTCCTCCTTTACTACCTCTCCACCTTCCTTCCTTCCTTCCTTCCCCTCGCCCCCTTCCCGCCCCCCCGCCCCCCCTCCTATACACAGAAAACGGAGATACTCAAGGTAGGCAATATTTGATTCAATAAATTGTTATGGTGGACTTGTATGTTTTCTTGTTTCCTTTGTTTTGAGAGAGAGAGAGAGAGAGAGAGAGAGAGAGAGAGAGAGAGAGAGAGAGAGAGAGAGAGAGAGAGAGAGAGAGAGAGAGAACATATATAAAATGACTATAATTACTACAGCGTGAATAGGAAAGAAGTGAATGTATATTATAAGAAAAAATAAAAAGAAAGAAGGTAAGATGCACAGGTGACTAAACAATTCACGCCCACGCCTTCCCAGGTAAGTCATGTCACGCCCACGCCTTCCACAGGTAAGTCATTAGAAGATGGAGGGAGAGAGAGATAGATAGAGGGAAAAGAAGATGAAAAATTTCTTATACATATATACATTATTTTTGTTCTTACTTATGTTATTTGAACACTCTAGTAATCTGTTGTTGTTTTTCTTATAGTAGTTTGTGAACGTAAATTAGACTAAAATAATGTTTCAAACGTTTATGATTGAGTTCTAATAAGGAAGAGAAAGACAGACAGACAGACAGACAGACAGACAGACAAACGGAAACAAAATGACAGATAAACAAACACAAACAAATAAAGACAAAAATAAGACAGAAAGACGTAAATAGAGAGAGACAAAGACAGTTAGAAGAGACAGACAGACAGAGAGAAAAAGAAGGATAAATAGACAGACAGACAGACAGACAAAGAGACATACAAAGACACACACACACACACACACACACACACACACAGTCTGCGGGATGTGCACAATAATCATCAAAAGATATTGGATTTTTTTCACATTTCTTTATATATTTTTCTTACTTTTCATGTTTGTTATTATGTAAATGATGTGTTTGTGTGTTTGTTTGTTTGTGTTTTATCTACTTGTTTGTCTGTATAACTTTCTGTCCAGTATGTTTGTTTGTTTGTTTGTTTGTCTGTTTGTCTGTTTCTCTTTCTGTCTATTTCTTTTTTATCTTCCAATTCTTATGTCCGATTTTCTTCTCTCTCTCTATCTATATATTTATCTATTAACCTTTCTATTTACCTATCTATCTATCTATCTATCTAAACATCACAACAAAACACACACACACACACACACACACACACACACACACACACACACACACACACACACACACACACACACACACACACGCCCGGAAGCCTTCACTCAACCCAAACACAAACACCAATAATATTTTGACACATTAAAACCAGGTAAGAAGGCGGTGGACAGGTGACACACACACACCTTTACACATACACACTACTCAAATGTATGCAAATCACACGCACACAAACATACACACACACACACACAGACAGACTCTCACTCTCTCACTCTCTCTCTCTCTCTCTCTCTCTCTCTCTCTCTCTCTCTCTCTCTCTCTCTCTCTCTCTCTCTCTCTCTCTCTCTCTCTTTTATTCATCTTATTCCTACATTATGTCTTACCTGTCCAGCCTCAGCCTCCGCCTCCCCTTACCTGAACACCTGGTACTTAATTACGTGAGACAGGTTAATGAGAGGACAGGTGATGTGATCCCCTCCAAGTGTGTCCATAATTCTCATGTCACCTGTGCACGAGTTTACCTGTCTACTATGTCACTCTCTCTCTCTTTCTTTTTCTTTCTTTTTCTCTTTCTTTTTCTTTCTCTCTCTCTTTCTTTCTTTTTTATCTGTGTGTGTGTGTGTGTGTGTGTGTGTGTGTGTGTGTGTGTGTGTGTGTGTGTGTGTGTGTGTGTGTGTGTGTGTGTGTGTGTGTGTGTGTGTGTGTGCGTGCGTGCGTTACTTGTCAAACAAATGTAATGCAAAATACCTATAATTATACAAATGAGATGAGTATATTAACCTTCAACACCTGGTGAGAGAGAGAGAGAGAGAGAGAGAGAGAGAGAGAGAGAGAGAGAGAGAGAGAGAGAGAGAGAGAGAGAGAGAGAGAGAGAGAGAGTAATAAAAGTGACATATACTTTTCTCCCGTAGCGAATAAAAGTATTTTCTCAAGTAGTAGTAGTAGCAGTAGTAGTAGTAGTAGTAGTAGTAGTAGTAGTAGTAGTAGTAGTAGTAATGATAATAATAACAACATTAATAACAAAATAATAGAAAGAAGAAGAAGAAGAAGAAGAAGAAGAAGAAGGAAAAGCAGAAGAAAAAGCAGAAGAATAAACGAAAAAAACGAAGAAGAATTACAACAAAAATCACAATAATAAAAATAATAATAAACGAAATTCTTCCAACCATCACCACAACAACAAAAAGGAGGAGGAGGAGGAGGAGGAGGAGGAGGAGGAGGAGGAGGAGGAGGAGGAGGAGGAGGAGGAGGAGGAGGAGGAGGCGTCTCGCGGTCACCTGCAGCTTCCCTAATAACCTCGTCCTTCACCTCATAATTACATTCCCAAATCCAGGTAATTGCAAGACAGTAATTAGCAGTGTGTGTGTGTGTGTGTGTGTGTGTGTTTCTCTCTCTCTCTCTCTCTCTCTCTCTCTCTCTCTTCTCTCTCTCTCCTCTCTCTCTCTCTCCTCTCTCTCTCTCTCTCTCTCTCTCTCTCTCTCTCTCTCTCTCTCTCTCTCTCTCTCTCTCTCTCTCTCTCTCTCTCTCTCTCTCTCTCTCACTAAAAGGAAAGAAAAACGAAAAATTAGAATAAAGAAAAGGAAGAAAATTAAGGAAAGGAAACACTTCGTCATGGAGAGAGAGAGAGAGAGAGAGAGAGAGAGAGAGAGAGAGAGAGAGAGAGAGAGAGAGAGAGAGAGGAAGGGTGTTTGCATTCAATGGCCGGAGTTACGCTCTGAGCCAGACTTCCCTCCCTTCCATTCCTTCCCTCCCTTCCTTTCCTTCCCTCCCTTCCTTCCCTTCCTTCCTTCCAACACCTTCCCTCCTTCCCTCCCTCCTTCCTTCCCTCCTTTTCTTCCTCAAAGCCTATTTTTCCCTCTACATCCAATTTTCTCTATCCTTCCCTTCTTTATTTTCTCTTTTTCTCCCTCAATTTTCTTTATGGCCCTCCCTTCACTCTCTTCCTTCCTCTTCCTTTCCCTTCCCTCCCTCCACTTACCTACCTTCTCTCCACTTCTCTTCATTTCCCTCCCCTTCCCTCCCCTTCCCTCCTCTTCCCTTCCCTTCCCTTCCCTTTCCTCCCTTACCTCCATATCCTAAGAAAACTTCGCTTGATTCTGAAATCCTTGTCCTCCTTTTCATCCTCTTAATCTATGTTGTCTATCGTTTCCTCCTTCTTGTTCAATAATAATAATAATAATAATAATAATAATAATGATAATAATAATAATAATAATAATGATAATAATAATAATGATAATAATAATAATAATAATAATAATAATAATGATAATAATAAT
>JAPQNM010000037.1:5241813-5244313 GCA_029783475.1 Metacarcinus magister | reverse complement strand
AGAGAGAGAGAGAGAGAGAGAGAGAGAGAGAGAGAGAGAGAGAGAGAGAGAGAGAGAGAGAGATACTTGATTGGGTGGGAGGAGCGAGGCGAGATAGGGAAGGGGATGAAACCGACATAAATTCAGTAGTTTATATAGAGAGGTTTGTTAACAGAGGAAAGGAGAGAAGAGGAGGAGGAGGAGGAGGAGGAGGAGGAGGAGGAGGAGGAGGAGGAGGAGGAGGAGGAGGAGGAGGAGGCTGTCAGTAAGGCAGGAGACTCTGTAATCCTGGAAGGTTTCAATTTTCAGAAGTTAATGAGGAAGAGAAGGTTTCCATACGGCACTTAGAGAGAGAGAGAGAGAGAGAGAGAGAGAGAGAGAGAGAGAGAGAGAGAGAGAGAGAGAGAGAGAGAGAGAGAGAGAGAGAGAGAGAGAGAGAGAGAGAGAGAGAGAGAGAGAAGATACAGACATATAAGTCAACACAAATAATAACAAAAAGAAAAAAGAAAAAGAGAGAAAGAGAGAGAGGGAGAGAGGGAGGAAAAAAAAAGAGAAAAAATTACCTTGAACACAGTAGGGAGGAGGAGGAAAGATTTGTGTTAAGGGAGAGAAGAAATGGGTGTTTTACTGGAGAGACGGGGGGAGGGAAGGGGAGGGAGAGAGAGAGAGAGAGAGTGAGAGAGAGAGAAAAGAGAGAGAAAAAAAAGATAGGGAAGTAAATTACGAGAAGGCAATACCACCATACATCTTGTGGAGGAGGAGGAGGAGGAGGAGGAGGAGGAGGAGGAGGAGGAGGAGGAGGAGGAGGAGGAGGAGGAGGAGGAATGAAGACGAAAATGAAAACAGAAAAGGGAGAGAAAAAAAAGTACTTTCCTATAATGACAAAACCATATCATAGAAGTACACCTTTTTTCCCTCCTTTCTTTCCCCTCCTTTACTTCCCTCTTATGTCTCCTTCTCCTTCTCTTCTTTATGTTTCTCCTTTTTCCCTCCTTCCTTTCCCTCCATTCCTTCCCTCCTTTCCCTCCCTTCCTTTCATTCCCTCCTTTCCCTTCCTTTCATTCCCTCCTTTCCTTCCTTTACCTCCCTCTTTTCCCTCCTTTAATTCCCTCCCTCCTTCCCCTCCCTCCCTCCCAGTGTTTGTTCTAAAGGGATCTCACCTGGACACCTGAGTACAAACAGAGTGTGTGTTACCTGGGCCAATATCAATTAATCACAGTTATCATGTTACCTGTGTGGATTAACCTGAAGGGAGGCAAGGCAGGTGTGTGTGTGTGTGTGTGTGTGTGTGTGTGTGTGTGTGTGTGTGTGTGTGTGTGTGTGTGTGTGTGTGTTTATATAAAAAAAAATGAAGCGCCCTGCAAGAAAGAGAGAAAGAGAAAGATTGAAAGATAGAGAGAGAGAGAGAGAGAGAGAGAGAGAGAGAGAGAGAGAGAGAGAGAGAGAGAGAGAGAGAGAGAGAGAGAGAGAGAGAGAGAGAGAGAGAGAGAGAGAGAGAAATGAAACTTAGAAAGAATAACATTTCAAACAAGAAGAATATAATGAAAAGGAAATACTTAAAAGAGGAGATAAAGGTAATATTTTAAGGGAGAAAAAAATACTTAAAAATATAAGTCTGTTAAGTGGAGAGAGATTTTTAAAGGAAGGATGACAGGATGGGTGGAGGGAGGGAGAGGTGGAGGAGATGGATGGAGGTAAAGGAGGGAGGGGTGAAGGGTGGTGGAGGAGGGAGGGAATCGGGTGAGGAAGGGCAATAGGGGAAGGGTTAGAGGGGAACATGAGGGGAGGGGAAGAAAGGAGAGATAAGGAAGAGGAAGAAAATCATAGAAAAGAAGAAAAGGAACAATAAGAATAAAGATAAATTAAAAAAAACAAAGATGAGGGGAAAAAAAAAGAGAAGAAGAAAGGGGAATAGGAAAGGAAGGAGAGGAATAGGGAAGAGGAGAAGGAGGAGGAAGAAAGGGAAGAAAAGAAGGAGAAGGAAGAGGAGGATAAGGAGAAGAAGAAGAAGGAGGAGGGAGAGAAGGAAGAAGAAAGAAGAGAAAAAGAAAAAGGAAGAGGAGGAAGAGGCGTAGAAGGAAGAAGAGAAGAAGAAAAGAAGAAGGAGGAGGAGGAGGGTACCGCCACGTTAATTGGGTGGAAGACACAGGTAGGCAGGCGGGCAGGTGAAAAGCCACCTGGCCCGGGGCACCTGCTGACTGGCTGACTGGCTGACGAGGCCCTTCACTGAACCTTTATATGGCGTGACTGACGACCCAACACACTCCACTGAACCTTCACAACACTCACCCAACCTACTCACTGACTCATGGCGGGAAGTGTTTTGACTCGACTGACTGACTAACCTAACCTAACCTAACCTAACCTAACCTAACCTAACCTAATTGAAACTAAAACTATTAACTGAATTTATTAAGACTGATTGGTGGGGTGAGTATTTTTTTACTTGACTGACTTAACTGAAACTAAAAAGATTGACTGAGTTTACTACGACTGGTAAACGGTGTGGAAATTTTTTTTT
>JAPQNM010000037.1:5231813-5236813 GCA_029783475.1 Metacarcinus magister | reverse complement strand
TTCAAGTGTTGTTCATGGTTAAGGAATAAATTAACGCGATAACATTTGTTCTTATGTTTTACAGCGTCATATACTATTCATCGTTACACACACACGCACGCACACACACACGCACACACAGGCACACAGGCACACACACACACACACACACTGGTTTACGTTCACAATTCTCATAAAGTCAAGGAGCTACAAGAGGTAACAAAACTGAGAATAAATCACAAAATATAATGACAAAATTAACCAAAACCAGAATGAGAGCCCCGTGACGGACGCGGGAACACGAGGGAAGGACGCGGCCAACACTGAGCCGCCGACCCTCACGCAGACGGCGACGGCGGCGGCGGCGGAGACAATGACGGTGATGATGGCGCCGGTGGTGGTGGTGGTGGTGGTGGTGGTGGTGGTGGTGGTGGTGGTGGTGGTGGTGGTGGTGGTGGCATCCGGCTGGCAGACTTATACGGCTTAAATCTTGCCTAAAGCATCTGGCAGCCCACCAGAACACAGTGATACCTGCCCGGCCTGCCTTGTGGGGCTGGGAATGTGGATAAAAGAGAATAATCCGCCAGAACCCAGTGGTACCCGCCCACCCTGTCTTGTGCGGCTGAAACTATGTCTAAAACAGCCCTTGACCCGCCAGGACCCAGTGGTACCCGCCCACCCTGTCTTGTGCGGCTGAAACTATGTCTAAAACAGCCCTTGACCCGCCAGGACCCAGTGGTACCCGCCCGGCCTGTCTTACGTGGTCAAAACATTGTGAAAAACACCTTGTGAGCTGTCTTAGCCCCCTGGTACCCTCCTGCCGCCTCCCGTGTGGCTAGAACATCGTCGTAAAATGCTCCTGACCCGCCAGCGCCCAGACCCCTTCGCTACCCGCCCGACGAGTCAAAAATACAAGGCGGTAAGTGGGCGTGAGTGGCGAGGCTCCGTGTGTGAACAGCCGCGGGGATGACGGGCCAATCACAACACGGCTGACGGTCTTCTCGTAGCCATGTCAGCCACGATCTGGTAATATGATGATAATAGTAAGCTGTAGCAACAAGCGGTTCTCCTCCTCCTCCTATTCCTCCTCCTCCTCCTCCCCCTCCTCCTCCTCCTTCTCCTCCTCCTTCTTCTTCGTCTTTACCAACCACCTCCTCCTTGTGTCTCGCTTAGGAAGAGTGAGGAGAGGTGCAAGAGGTTAAAGAGGAGGAGGAGGAGGAGGTGATGGAAGAGAAAGGACGAAGATGACGAAGAAGAAGAAGAAGAAGAAGAAGAAGAAGAAGAAGAAGAAGCAGAAGAAGAAGAAGCAGAAGAAGAAGAAGAAGAAGAGGAAGAAGAAGAAGAAGATAAACAACAGCTGGAGGCAGCGAAGGGGCAGATGGAAGGAAACATGAAATAATAAGGACTTGTGTGTGTGTGTGTGTGTGTGTGTGTGTGTGTGTGTGTGTGTGTGTGTGTGTGTGTGTGTGTGTGTGTGTAACCAACCATCCGTATAAACACATGCTCACAGTCTGTATTGGCACGCTTTTACTTTTTTCCCCTCTCTCTCTCTCTCCCTTTTATTTCCCTCTCTTTAATTTCCCCTCACTCCCAATTATTTCCCCTGTTTTTATAATGAGCAAGTCTCGCCAATAAATCAAACCTTCCCATTAACACCCAAGATAATGAGAAGAAACACACACACACACACACACACACACACACACACACACACACACACACACACACACACACACACACACACGAACAAGAACTTGCACACACACACACATACACGAAAAAGAAATATATACATACACATATACAAAAAAAAACAGACACCCACGTAGTACAAGAAAGAAAAAAATAATAATAAAGTCGACAAAAAAACAAAAATAATACGGCGGAATCCACGAAGAAAAAAAGATACGAAAATACAGGAAAGAACAGAAAGCAAACCTCCCACCTTCATACAAGCATTCATAAGCCATGCATTAAGACTGGCGTGGAATGACCTACCAATGACACCCATGCATGACAACACTGCCGCCGCGCCCTTCACACCACTAACACCAGACCACAATGAAAACACCACAACTGGGGAGGCGGTGGCATAGTGGGTAGCGGTCAGACATAGCAGTTCAGAATCCCGAGTTCGCTGGCCGCTTTTCTTTAGTAATAACACCGCTGAGTGGCCTAAGATCACCCACATGCTGCTATAACACTATCCTCGACGGGACTGCAAAGTTATATACACGAGAAGCTTCAGCAGACAGCATGAGCCTACCAATAAGAAACGAGGCGTCACTTAAAAAAAATCTAACCTGTGCTACTAATGGGCGGAGGCTGACCATCTAACGCCTCCATTAAGTCTACCGGCGCCACGGGTTAAGGATGGAAAAGAAAAGGACCACAATGAAAAGACCACAACAGGAGACCGTAACAGGACACGATAATGAAAAGACCATAACAGGAAGACCACAACAGAAAATACCACAACACAAAGACCACAACACAAAGACCACAACACAAAGACCACAACACAAAGACCACAACACAAAGACCACATTAAAAGCACCACAAACAGGTCATCTTAACACACTAATTGGGTTTAATCTAATGGGTGACGGGACTCGGGGCTCGAACCAAGGTACACCCATTAACAAGAGGCATTTAGTGACCTTCTCCAACACTCCCATCACCATTACACCATTATGAGGGGAGGAAGGAATGAGGGGAGAATGAGGAAGGAGAATGGGAGAGAGGAATAGGAGAAGAGAGTACAGTAAGGGTGTAAGGAAATTTGGTGATATATAGAGAGTGAATAAAAGGGAAGAATGGAAGGTAGAAAATAGAGAGAGAGAGAGAGAGAGAGAGAGAGAGAGAGAGAGAGAGAGAGAGAGAGAGAGAGAGAGAGAGAGAGAGAGAGAGAGAGAGAGAGAGAGAGAGAGAGAGAGAGAGAGAGAGATAACAAACAATACCTCATCTCCATCTCCTTACCTTCCTACTCATCTCCACACTCATTTCCCCTCATAAATCATACATTCTTGTCACCTTCTGTTCATCTCCACCAATAATAATAATAATAATAATAATAATAATAATAATAATAATAATAATAATAATAATAATAATAATAATAATAATAACAACAATAATAATAATAGTGATCCATCATAAATCAAACAGGAAGAAAACGGCAAAAACAACAGAACTTGGAAACATCATATGGACTGAAAACGATAACAAATGAACACACACACACACACACACACACACACACACACACACACACACACACACACACACACACACACACACACACACACACACAGAAAAAAAAAAGATGCATATTAAAATTACGCCGCTGGACACTGACTCACTGAGCTAAAAGACAAAATATGGAAATTGTAATGCAAATATTTCCCCTCACCCCTTCCCTTCCCTTCCCCTCACCCCTTCCCTTCCTCCCTTCCCCTTAGCCCTTCCCCTCACCCCTTCCCTTCCCTTCCCTTCCCCTTAGCCCTTCCCTTCCCCTCAACCCTTCCCTTCAACCCTTCCCTTCCCCTTCCCTTCCCCTCCCTTCCCCTCACCTCTTCCCTTCTCTTCCCTTCACCCCTTCCCTTCCCCTCAACCTTTCCTTTCCCCTTACTACCAACATCGGACACTACACAGAACAACTTTGATTTACTTGGTCTGTTATCCAAGGTTTTGTTATTATGTATTTTGTTATTCTTGGTTTTGTTATTCTTGGTTTTGTTATTAGCTATTATATATTCTTATTTACATTTACATTTTTCATTACATTATTGACATTTTTCATACACTTTTTACAGCTTTATATTTTACAGTTTTGTTTACAAGATTCACCACCTGTAAAACTACGCACATGTTATATTAGGTAAATACGTACATACATAACTATCAGACGCACATACGGAAACATACACATACATACATACATACATATACAGACAGGAACTACATACAGACAGATACAAAAAGATAACCTCAAAGACTAACTAACAGACAGATATACAGACAGACAAGAAAAGAGAGAGAGAGAGAGAGAGAGAGAGAGAGAGAGAGAGAGAGAGAGAGAGAGAGAGAGAGAGAGAGAGAGAGAGAGAGAGAGCATGCCACAACACGCCAGTTAAATATTGTGGCTTACCTGGGCGTGGGAGTATGTTAATATGTTAATTAGCAACATACCGCAGCCACTCATACCTGTGCAAGCCTACCATGACACTGCTGCGGGGATTATTATTATTATTATTATTATTATTATTATTATTATTATTATTATTATTATTATTATTACTATTACTTATTTTGATGGTTGTAATATTATCTAATAGTTGTTGTTTTTTATGTAAGTGCTCGTGTGTGTGTGACTAAAATATGTCTTTCTCGTGTACACATGGTCTGGTTATTCCATGTGCGTGTACCTTATAAGTAAACAAACATACATACATACACACACACACACACATACATACATACGCAGTAGTAACTCACACACACGTACGTCCATAAACAAACAAACACACACGTACACACACACACACAAAGCCAACATGTACACACCGGCATTTATGTATACCCACGATGAATAATACATACATACAATACATACATAGGAAACGAACAACACAATAATTAGACTAATACCTGAATAATGCGCCTCATGAAAAATGCAGCCACGCCACGCACAAAAAAAATATTCACTGAAAACCCAAAGGAATTTACCTGACCACAGCCCCGTCAGTGAGTCAGTCAGGCAGGTATTCAGTCAGGTATGCACTCAGTCAGTCAGGCAGGCAGGCAGTCAGGTATTCAGTCAATCAGTCAGGCAGGCAGGCAGTCAGGTATTCATTCAGTCATTCAGTAGGAAATTCAGTCAATAAGTCAGCCAGTTAACCCAGACAAATCAGTAATATTTAATCAATCAGTTAGTTTGTCAGTCAATTTGCTGATATCCATATTCAGTTGATGTTTAAGTTGACTAGACAGTTTGTTAGTTAGTCAATCAATCAGTTGCC
>JAPQNM010000037.1:5219313-5221813 GCA_029783475.1 Metacarcinus magister | reverse complement strand
TTGGCTACTTAGGACAGGTGTGGACAGGTGTGGACAGGTGTGGACAGGTGTGGTTAGGTTAATTAATTCCCTAACAACGAAACAAACCTTATTATTATTATCATTACTTTACTTATAACTTTAGATCGCTTCGTTGGTCCTCGTCTTCGCGCGCAATGATATATTAGAGACACCTGTTACACCTGTTACACCTGTTACACCTGTTACACCTGTTACACCTGTTACACCTACTACTGTTACTGTTACTGTTGTTATTCTTATGTAAATCTGCTTCGCCTGCTACGCCTGTTTCCTTCCCTTCCCGCGCGCGCCACTCCCGAAGGTCGTGATGCAAGGCTGTTCAGTGTGTGTTTCCTGCCTGTTTTGGGTGGGAATTGATAAAGAAATATGTGTGTGCGTGTGTGTCTGTGTAAATGAGTGAGTGTTTATGTGTGTGTGTGTGTGTGTGTTTGTTTTTTTACGTTTCCTCTGCTCACCTGCATACCTGTACACACTAATTATATGTTTATCCACATAAGTCATCTAAAGTATAAGACGTTAAAAAATATATGATGATAAAATAATACGACAGTAATAATGATAATAATAGTAATTAGTGTGTGTGTGTGTGTGTTATCTTTTTTTTTATGTGTGTGTGCGTGTCCACACCTCAGCCACACCTACATACACGTACACACTAATTACGTCCACCTAAATAATAATAATAAGATAATGATATAATAAAAACACTCATTTTTTTCAATATTCTTCATTCGTTTTTCTAGTTTTCATACAGTTTTGAGTGAATTATTGTTTTTATATTACGCATATTAACTTTTTTTCCGTTTAAATAAGAAAAATATAAGATCATTTAATTTTTTTTTCTTTAATAGATTTTTTTTATTACTCTATAAATCTTGTATCATCTATTTATTTATCTATTTTGTTCTTCTCTGTTTTGTTTTAATTTTCTTTATCAGTTACTATTCTGTTATTTTACTTTGTTTTCCTCCTCTCATATTTGTCTTTTTTTATTATTATTATTACATGACCAAGAAAATTTTTGGCATCAACTTATATATTTTTTTTCTTCACTATTCTTTGTTTTTTCTTCTTTCTGTCAATAAATGTCACTCAAACTTATCTCAAAACACACAATGAAGAGTTTTAATATTTCACTATTTGCTTTATTTATCTATACATGTATCTATTTATCTATCCATCTATCTGTCTATCTATCTATCTATGTCTGTCTATCTATCTATCTATCATCGCATCTGTCTATCTACCTACTTTCATTTTCTTTCATTTTCTCTGTTATTCCTAATTTCATTCCATTTTTTCTTTCTTCTTCTATCCTCAACATTATTTTTCCTTGTCTATTCTCTTTCCTCTTCCCTCCGTCCTCTCTCACCTTCCACCTTCCTTAATCACTCCCCATCTCCTTTTCCTCTCTCCCTCTCTCTCTCTCTCTCTCTCTCTCTCTCTCTCTCTCTCTCTCTCTCTCCTCCTCTCCCCCCCTCCCCCCCACCCGCGGTACATATGATAATGATTCTGGTCCCATTTGGTCATCCGGCCACCACAGCAGCTTCCACCCCCTCCCCCCTTCCCCTTAACCCCTTACCCCTTACCCCTTACCCCTTCCCTCCTCCACCCCTCACCCTCCCTCCCTTCCTCCCTTCTCCTCTTCCTCAGTCCATCTCTCTACACTACTCCCTTGTTCTTCCACACCCTCCTCCTCCTCCTCCTCCTCCTCCTCCTCCTCCTCCTCCTCCTCAACGATAATCAGTTGTTGACAATATGACAGACGTTTTTAAGTCTTCTCCTCATCTCGTTTACCTGCCCAAAGACTTACCTGTCCTTCTACCTGTCTGTGTGTCCGTCTGTCTATCTATCTGGTGGTTCATTTACAGGTGAGGGTCTTGTGTGTGTGTGTGTGTGTGTGTGTGTGTGTGTGTGTGTGTGTGTGTGTGTGTGTGTGTGTGTGTGTGTGTGTGTGTACGTGTGTGTGTACCTATCGTCTTACCTGAGTAGCTTGTTAGATGTCTAGTTTACCTGTGTGTGTACGTGTGTACGTGGCCTTATGCTTGTTGCAGGATTTGTATTCTCTCTCTCTCTCTCTCTCTCTCTCTCTCTCTCACTCTCTCTCTCTCTCTCTCCTCTCTCTCTCTCTCTCTCTCTCTCTCTCTCTCTCTCTCTCTCTCTCTCTCTCTCTCTCTCTCTCTCTCTCGTTTAGGTATCCATATGCCAATCACACTCAAACAACAACAACAACAACAACAACAACAACTGCTTCTAACACATACAAAATAGAACTCAACAGATGAGGAAAAAACGTAAGGAAAATAAATAGATAAATAGGAGAAGAGGGGAAAAAAAAATCAAATGAGTAAAATTTGTAAACATTAAGTCAAGAAAAATAATTACAACTACCTATATAAAAGATAATTCGTTAGTATTCAAAAACGATGCAAGAATTCGTAAATATTCCTTACAGATTATTAAAACATTCGTATATAAT
>JAPQNM010000037.1:5211813-5214313 GCA_029783475.1 Metacarcinus magister | reverse complement strand
CTGTGCATAATGACCTCGAGGAATATTCATGAGTTATACAAATTTACGAGGCGAGAACAGCCATCTTTCTTTCCTCTCTTCTGCACCTTCCTTACACAACGACAACGACAAATAAGAATAAGAATGATAATGATGCTAATGATGATGATGATGGCAAATAAGAATGAGAATAATAATAAGAATGATGATAATGATGGGAAGTAATAACAGTCAACTCTAATTAATACTTTTCTTATCTGGGTTTTAAGTAACATTGATGATTTAAGTGTTTAAGTGTTAACAGCTACTCTAAATAATAAGTTAATTTTGATCTATTTATTTACTTTTGGTGGTAAACATATTTTTGACAAGTTAATTTTAAGAAGTGAATGGCAAGGAAAGGAAGCTATTGTGTGTGTGTATGTGTGTGTGTGTGTGTGTGTGTGTGTGTGTGTGTGTGTGTGTGTGTGTGTGTGTGTGTGTTGTGTGTGTGTGTGTGTGTACATAGGATTAGTATTGACAACAGGTGAGATAAAGGGAAGGAGAGGGAAGGATGACAGGTGGGAGAGGGGTGAGAGGGAGGGAGGAAGGGAGGGAGGGAAGGTGATGAGTGGGGTGAGTGAGTGAGTGGGGGGGGGGAAGGGAGCAATGAACAGGGTGAGGCAGGGTGGATGGAAGAATGGATAAAGCAAGGGAGATGAAGAAGGGGAGAAGGGATAAGGGAGAGGATGATAATGGAGGAGAGGAGGAAAGAGTAGAGATGAGTAAGTGAGTGAGACAGAGAGAGAGAGAAAAAAAAAATAGAGATAAATAAAGTTAAAAATAGACAGGAGGCATGAACAAAAATAGTGATGATAATAGTAATAGTGATGATGATTTTTGATAATAAAAAGAATAGTGGTGTTAGGGATGACAGTAGTAGTGATAGAGACTGTGATGGTAGTGGTGATGGTGGTGGTGATGGCTGTGATGATGGCTGTGGTGGTGTTGAAGTAGTGGTGGTGATGGCAGTGGTGGTGGTGGTGGTGGTGGTGGTGGTGGTGCCGTAACTGATCACAAGAATAATGAGCTCATCAGCCCCGCGTCGAGCTCAAGGGATTTATGTGTTGGGTAAAGTCTCTCTCTCTTATTTATTATTGCCATTTGTTTTATTTATTATTACTATTTGTTTTATGGAGCGTTACTCATTTGTCTGGATTATTCACGCCTTTTTAGGGAGGTGGCCAGGAGGGGCGGAAGGAGGGAGGGAGGGAGGGAAGGAGGGAAGGTAATAGGGAGGGAAGGAAGGTAAGGAGGGAGGAAAGGGTGTAAGAATCCTGTTTCGAAGCCTCTGTACCTGTCTCGTTGTCTGTTCGAACCTTTTCATTATTATTATTATTATTATTATTATTATTTGGTATTTTGTATTAATGTTTCTATCTAAGAGGAAAAGGAGGAGGAGGAGAAGGAGGAGGAGGAGGAGGAGGAGGAGGAGGAGAAGGAGGAGGAGGAGGGAAAGAATGTGAAGGTTCGAAATTCTTGAACCTGTCTCGCTTGAAGGGTTTGTTATTTTTTTCTTACTATTTCGAATCATACTTTAACGATGAGGAGGAAGAGGAGGAGGAGGAGGAGGAGGAGGAGGAGGAGGAGGAGGAGGAGGAGGAGGAGGAGGAGAGGAGGAGGAAAAATTCAATGTTTCAAAATGTATCTGTTTGGAAGTTTCATTTATTTGATTTTACTTTCCTGTTCCTTTCAAGTTTATTTCTCATCCATATTATCTCTCTCTCTCTCTCTCTCTCTCTCTCTCTCTCTCTCTCTCTCTCTCTCTCTCTCTCTCTCTCTCTCTCTCTCTCTCTCTCTCTCTCTCTCTCTCTCTCTCTCTCTCTCTTCCATTTGTCTTCCACCTCCAATGAAATGGTTTTCTTTCCATTTCATTTATTTCACATCTCTCTCTCTCTCTCTCTCTCTCTCTCTCTCTCTCTCTCTCTCTCTCTCTCTCTCTCTCTCTCTCTCTCTCTCTCTCTCTCTCTCTCTCTCTCTCTTCTTCGTATCTTCCTCCTCCTCCTCCTCCTCCTCCTCCTCCTCCTCCTCCTCCTCCTCCTCCTCCTCCTCCTCCTCCTCCTCCTTCTTCTCCTCCTCCTCCTCCTCCTGACAAAGCAATCGAATAAGAAATGTCTCAAGGGAGGAAAGGAGACTTGGAGGAAAGGGAGAGAAAAAAGGGAGAGAAAAAGGGAAGGCAGGGAGGAAACACAGGTAGGGAGGGAGGGTAAGGGAGGGAGGATAAGGGAGAGGAGAGAGAGATACAAGAATAAAGACAGGGAGTGGAGGAGGAAGGGAGAGATAAGATATGGAGGAAAAGGTTGGAACAATAAGAGGAAGAAAATAGAAGATAAAGAGATAAGAAGAAGGAGAAGGAGAAAGGAAGGAAGAGGAGGAGGAAGATAAGAAATGGAGAGAGAGAAAGACTGAGATAGGGAAGGAATAAAAGAGAGACGAAAGGTAAGGAAAGGAGAGGGAAGGAATAAAAGAGAGAAATAAAAAG
>JAPQNM010000037.1:5201052-5209213 GCA_029783475.1 Metacarcinus magister | reverse complement strand
GAGAGAGAGAGAGAGAGAGAAGAGAGAGAGAGAGAGAGAGAGAGAGAGAGAAGGACAGAGAGAGAGAGAGAGAGAGAGAGAGAGAGAGAGAGAGAGAGAGAGAGCCAGAGAGAGAGAGAGAGAGAGAGAGAGAGAGAGAGAGAGAGAGAGAGAGAGAGAGAGAGAGAGAGAGAGAGAGAGAGAGAGAGAGAGAGAGAGAGAGAGAGAGAATTATATTTATATAAAAACATGACTTTCCTCCTCATTTTCTCGAAAGCTATTAGAAATATTGGAAATATCATTGCAGCATCTGATAGACCTAATTAAACTGTACAACTGTCATTATGAATATTTGTTCTATGACTAATAATTACGCAGTAAAATGAAACTTAATTTTTATATAAAAACATGACTTTCCTCCTCATTTTCTCGAAAGCTATTAGAGATATTGGAAATATCATTGCAGCATCTGATAGACCTAATTAAAATCTAGTACTGTCATTATGAATATTTTCATTAGTACTAATAAATACTGAATTTTACTTTGTTTTAAATTACTTTCTTCCTCGTTTTCTCGAAAGCTATTAGAGATATTGGAAATATCATTGCATCATCTGATACACCTAATTCAACTGTACAACTGATATTATGAATATTTGTTCTATGACTAATAATTACGCAGTAAAATAAAACCGTATTTTTATAAAAAAACATGACTTTCCTCGTCATTTTCTCGAAAGCTATTAGAGATATTGGAAATATCATTGCAGCATCTGATAGACCTAATTAAAAACTAGTACTGTCATTATGAATATTTTCACTAGTACTAATAAATACTGAATTTTACTTTTTTTTAAATTACTTTCTTCCTCGTTTTCTCGAAAGCTATTAGAGATATTGGAAATATCATTGCATCATCGTATACACCTAATTCAACTGTATAACTGATATTATGAATATTTGTTCTATGACTAATAATTACGCAGTAAAATAAAACCGTATTTTTATATAAAAACATAACTTTCCTCGTCATTTTCTTGAAAGCTATTAGAGATATTGGAAATATAATTGCAGCATCTGATACACCTAATTAAACTATACAACTGATATTATTAATATTTGATCTATGACTAATAATTACGCAGTAAAATGTAACTTAATATTTATATAAAAACATGAATTTCCTCCTCATTTTCTCGAAAGCTATTAGAGATATTGGAAATATCATTGCAGCATCTGATAGAACTAATTAAACTGTAAAACTGAAATTATGAATATTTGTTCTATGACTAATAATTACGCAGTAAAATGAAACTTAATATTTATATAAAAACATAACTTTCCTCCTCATTTTCCCGAAAGCTATTAAAAATATTGGAAATATAATTGCAGCATCTGATAGACCTAATTAAACTGTACAACTGTAATTATGAATATTTGTTTTATGACTAATATTTACGCAGTAAAATGAAACTTAATATTTATATAAAAACATGATTTCCTCCTCATTTTCCCGAAAGCTATTAGAGATATTGGAAATATCATTGAAGCATCTGATACACCTCATTAAACTGTACAACTGTCATTATGAATATTTGTTCTATGACTAATAATTACGCAGTAAAATGAAACTTAATATTTATATATAAACATGACTTTCCTCCTAATTTTCCCGAAAGCTATTAGAGATATTGGAAATATCATTGCAGTATCTGATACACCTAATTAAACTGTAAAACTGATATTATGAATATTTGTTCTATGACTAATAATTACTCAGTAAAATGAAACTTAATATTTCTATATAAACATAACTTTTCGTCTCATTTTCTCGAAAGCTATTAGAGATATTGGAAATATCATTGCAGCATCTGATACACCTAATTAAACTGTACAACTGTCCATATGAATATTTGTTCTATGACTAATAATTACGCAGTAAAATGAAACTTAATTTTTATATAAAAACATGACTTTCCTCCTCATTTTCTCGAAAGCTATTAGAGATATTGGAAATATCATTGCAGCATCTGATAGACCTAATTAAAATCTAGTACTGTCATTATGAATATTTTCACTAGTACTAATAAATACTGAATTTTACTTTTTTTTAAATTACTTTCTTCCTCGTTTTCTCGAAAGCTATTAGAGATATTGGAAATATCATTGCATCATCTGATACACCTAATTCAACTGTACAACTGATATTATGATTATTTGTTCTATGACTAATAATTACGCAGTAAAATAAAACCGTATTTTTATATAAAAACATGACTTTCCTCGTCATTTTCTTGAAAGCTATTAGAGATATTGGAAATATAATTGCAGCATCTGATACACCTAATTAAACTGTACAACTGATATTATTAATATTTGTTCTATGACTAATAATTACGCAGTAAAATGAAACTTAATATTTATATAAAAACATGAATTTCCTCCTCATTTTCTCGAAAGCTATTAGAGATATTGGAAATATCATTGCAGCATCTGATAGACCTAATTAAACTGTAAAACTGAAATTATGAATAATAGTTCTATGACTAATAATTACGCAGTAAAATGAAACTTAATATTTATATAAAAACATGACTTTCCTCCTCATTTTCCCGAAAGCTATTAAAAATATTGGAAATATCATTGCAGCATCTGATAGACCTAATTAAACTGTAAAACTGATATTATGAATATTTGTTCTATGACTAATAATTACGCAGTAAAATGAAACTTAATATTTATATAAAAACATGACTTTCCTCCTCATTTTCCCGAAAGCTATTAAAAATATTGGAAATATCATTGCAGCATCTGATAGACCTAATTAAACTGTAAAACTGAAATTATGAATATTTGTTCTATGACTAATAATTACGCAGTAAAATGAAACTTAATATTTATATAAAAACATGACTTTCCTCCTCATTTTCCCGAAAGCTATTAGAGATATTGGAAATATCATTGCAGCATCTGATAGACCTAATTAAACTGTACAACTGTAATTATGAATATTTGTTTTATGACTAATATTTACGCAGTAAAATGAAACTTAATATTTATATAAAAACATGACTTTCCTCCCTATTTTCCCGAAAGCTATTAGAGATATTGGAAATATCATTGCAGCATCTGATACACCTCATTAAACTGGACAACTGTCATTATGAATATTTGTTCTATGACTAATAATTACGCAGTAAAATGAAACTTAATATTTATATATAAACATGACTTTCCTCCTCATTTTCCCGAAAGCTATTAGAGATATTGGAAATATCATTGCAGCATCTGATACACCTAATTAAACTATAAAACTGATAT
Organism: Metacarcinus magister; assembly: GCA_029783475.1. Lineage (NCBI taxonomy): Eukaryota > Metazoa > Arthropoda > Malacostraca > Decapoda > Cancridae > Metacarcinus > Metacarcinus magister. The sequence continues at coordinate 5,205,913 of JAPQNM010000037.1, read as the reverse complement.
TATGAATATTTGTTCTATGACTAATAATAACACAGTAAAATTAAACTTAATATTTATTTAAAAACATGACTTTCCTCCTAATTTTCTCGAAAGCTATTAGAGATATTGGAAATATCATTGCAGCATCTGATACACCTAATTAAACTGTACAACTGATATTATGAATATTTGTTCTATGACTAATAATTACTCAGTAAAATGAAACTTAATATTTCTATATAAACATAACTTTTCTCCTCATTTTCTCGAAAGCTATTAGAGATATTGGAAATATCATTGCAGCATCTGATATACCTAATTAAACTGTACAACTGTCCTTATGAATATTTGTTCTATGACTAATAATTACGCAGTAAAATGAAACTTAATTTTTATATAAAAACATGACTTTCCTCCTCATTTTCTCGAAAGCTATTAGAGATATTTGAAATATCATTGCAGCATCTGATAGACCTAATTAAAATCTAGTACTGTCATTATGAATATTTTCACTAGTACTAATAAATACTGAATTTTACTTATTTTGAAATTACTTTCTTCCTCGTTTTCTTGAAAGCTATTAGAGATATTGGAAATATCATTGCAGCATCTGATACACCTAATTCAACTGTATAACTGATATTATGAATATTTGTTCTATGACTAATAATTACGCAGTAAAAAAAACCGTATTTTTATATAAAAACATGACTTTCCTCGTCATTTTCTTGAAAGCTATTAGAGATATTGGAAATATAATTGCAGCATCTGATAGACCTAATTAAACTGTACAACTGATATTATTAATATTTGTTCTATGACTAATAATTACGCAGTAAAATGAAACTTAATATTTATATAAAAACATGAATTTCCTCCTCATTTTCTCGAAAGCTATTAGAGATATTGGAAATATCATTGCAGCATCTGATAGACCTAATTAAACTGTAAAACTGAAATTATGAATAATAGTTCTATGACTAATAATTACGCAGTAAAATGAAACTTAATATTTATATAAAAACATGACTTTCCTCCTCATTTTCCCGAAAGCTATTAAAAATATTGGAAATATCATTGCAGCATCTGATAGACCTAATTAAACTGTACAACTGTAATTATGAATATTTGTTTTATGACTAATATTTACGCAGTAAAATGAAACTTAATATTTATATAAAAACATGATTTCCTCCTCATTTTCCCGAAAGCTATTAGAGATATTGGAAATATCATTGAAGCATCTGATACACCTCATTAAACTGTACAACTGTCATTATGAATATTTGTTCTATGACTAATATTTACCCAGTAAAATGAAACTTAATATTTATATATAAACATGACTTTCCTCCTCATTTTCCCGAAAGCTATTAGATATATTGGAAATGTCATTGCAGCATCTGATACACCTAATTAAACTGTAAAACTGATATTATGAATATTTGTTCTATGACTAATAATTACGCAGTAAAATTAAACTTAATATTTATTTAAATACATGACTTTCCTCCTAATTTTCTCGAAAGCTATTAGAGATATTGGAAATATCGTTGCAGCATCTGATACACCTAATTAAACTGTACAACTGATATTATGAATATTTGTTCTATGGCTATTAATTACGCAGTAAAATGAAACTTAATATATATATAAAAACATGACTTTCCTCCTCATTTTCTCGAAAGCTATTAGAGATATTGGAAATATCATTACAGCATCTGATACACCTAATTAAACTGTACAACTGTCATTATCAATATTTGTTCTATGACTAATAATTACTCAGTAAAATGAAACTTAATATTTCTATATAAACATAAATTTTCTCCTCATTTTCTCGAAAGCTATTAGAGATATTTGAAATATCATTGCAGCATCTGATAGACCTAATTAAAATCTAGTACTGTCATTATGAATATTTTCACTAGTACTAATAAATACTGAATTTTACTTTTTTTGAAATTACTTTCTTCCTCGTTTTCTCGAAAGCTATTAGAGATATTGGAAATATCATTGCATTATCTGATACACCTAATTCAACTATACAACTGATATTATGAATATTTTTTCTATGACTAATAATTACGCAGTAAAATAAAACCGTATTTTTATATAAAAACATGATTTTCCTCGTCATTTTCTCGAAAGCCATTAAAGATATTGGAAATATCATTGCAGCATCTGATACACCTAATTAAACTGTACAACTGATATTATGAATATTTGTTCTATGACTAATAATAACGCAGTAAAATGAAACTTTATATTTATATAAAAACATGACTTTCCTCCTCATTTTCCCAAAAGCTATTAGAAATATTCGAAATATCATTGCAGCATCTGATACACCTAATTAAACTGTACAACTGTCATTATGAATATTTGTTTTATGACTAATAATTACGCAGTAAAATGAAACTTAATATTTATACAAAAACATGACTTTCCTCCTCATTTTCCGAAAGCTATTAGAGTTATTGGAAATATCATTGCAGACTCTGATATACCTAATTAAACTGTACAACTGTCATTATGAATATTTGTTCTATGACTAATAATTACGCAGTAAAATGAAACTTAATATTTATACATAAACATGACTTTCCTCCTCATTTTCCCGAAAGCTATTAGAGATATTGGAAATATCATTGCAGCATCTGATAGACCTAATTAAACTCTAAAACTGATATTATGAATATTTGTTCTATGACTAATAATTACGCAGTAAAATTAAACTTAATATTTATTTAAAAACATGACTTTTCTCCTCATTTTCTCGAAAGCTATTAGAGATATTGGAAATATCATTGCAGCATCTGATACAACTAATTAAACTGTACATTTGATATTATGAATATTTGTTCTATGGCAAATAATTACGCAGTAAAATGAAACTTAATATTTATATACAAACATGACTTTCCTCCTCATTTTCTCGAAAGCTACTAGAGATATTGGAAATATCATTGACGCATCTGATACACCTAATTAAACTGTACAACTGTCATTATGAATATTTGTTCTATGACTAATAATTACGCAGTAAAATGAAACTTAATTTTTATATAAAAACATGACTTTCCTCCTCATTTTCTCGAAAGCTATTAGAGATATTGGAAATATCATTGCAGCATGTAATACACCTAATTAAACTGTACAATTCTCATTATGAATATTTGTTCTATGACTAATAATTACGCAGTAAAATGAAACTTAATATTTATATAAAAACATAATTTTACTCCTCATTTTCTCGAAAGCTATTAAAGATATTGGAAATATCATTGCAGCATCTGATATACCTAATTAAAATCTACTACTGTCATTATGAATATTTTCACTAGTACTAATAAATAATGAATTTTACTTTTTTTTAAATTACTTTCTTCCTCGTTTTCTCAAAAGCTATTAGAGATATTGGAAATATCATTGCATCATCTGATACACCTAATTCAACTGTACAACTGATATTATGAATATTTGTTCTATGACTAATAATTACGCAGTAAAATAAAACCGTATTTTTATATAAAAATATGACTTTCCTCGTCATTTTCTTGAAAGCTATTAGAGATATTGGAAATATCATTGCAGCATCTGATAGAACTAATTAAACTGTACAACTGATATTATGAATATTTGTTCTATGACTAATAATTACGCAGTAAAATTAAACTTAATATTTATTTAAAAACATGACTTTCCTCCTCATTTCCTCGAAAGCTATTAGAGATATATGAAAAATCATTGCAGCAGCTGATACACCTAATTAAACTGTACAACTGATATTATGAATATTTTTTCTATGACTAATAATTACGCAGTAAAATGAAACTTAATATTTATTTAAAAACATAAATTTCCTCCTCATTTTCCCGAAAGCTATTAGAGATATTGGAAATATCATTGCAGCATCTGATACACCTAATTAAACTGTACAACTGTCCTTATGAATATTTGTTCTATGACTAATAATTACGCAGTAAAATGAAACTTAATTTTTATATAAATACATGACTTTCCTCCTCATTTTCTCGAAAGCTATTAGAGATATTGGAAATATCATTGCAGCATCTGATACACCTAATTAAACTGTACAACTCTCATTATGAATATTTGTTCTATGACTAATAATTACGCAGTAAAATGAAACTTAATACTTATATAAAAACATGATTTTCCTCCTCATTTTCTCGAAAGCTATTAGAGATATTGGAAATATCACTGCAGCATCTGATAGACCTAATTAAACTGTAAAACTGACATTATGAATATTTGTTCTATGACTAATAATTACGCAGTAAAATGAAACTATATATTTATATAAAAACATGACTCAATTCTTCCTCATTTTCTCGAAAGCCATTAGAGATATTGGAAATATCATTGCAGCATCTGATAGACCTTATTAAAATCTACTACTGTCATTATGAATATTTTCACTAGTACTAATAAATACTAAATTTTACTTTTTTTGAAATTACTTTTTTCCTCGTTTTCTCGAAAGCTATTAGAGATATTGGAAATATCATTGCATCATCTGATACACCTAATTCAACTGTATAATTGATATTATGAATATTTTTTCTATGACTAATAATTACGCAGTAAAATAAAACCGTATTTTTATCTAAAAACATGACTTTCCTCGTCATTTTCTCGAAAGCTATTAGAGATATTGGAAATATAATTGCAGCATGTGATAGACCTAATTAAACTGTAAAACTGATAGTATGAATATTTGTTCTATGACTAATAATTACGCAGTAAAATGAAACTTAATATTTATATAAAAACATGACTTTCCTCCTCATTTTCCCGAAAGCTATTAGAGATATTGGAAATATGATTGCAGCATCTGATACACCTAATTAAACTG
>JAPQNM010000037.1:5191052-5196052 GCA_029783475.1 Metacarcinus magister | reverse complement strand
GTGGGGGAAGGAGAGAGAGAGAGAGAGAGAGAGAGAGAGAGAGAGAGAGAGAGAGAGAGAGAGAGAGAGAGAGAGAGAGAGAGAGAGAGAGAGAGATTGAGAGAAATGGTCAAGGCAGGGCAGGGAAGGGGAAAAAAATAATAAAAAAGAGGGGAGGTGACAAGGAAGGGGAGGAAAAGAGGGGAAGGAGGGGAGGGGGACGGGGGGGAGGGGGGGAGGGTGACACGCAGAAACACCCTGAATCAATGAGTCGTGAGTGAGAGAGTGAGTGAGGAGGAGGAGGAGGTGGTGGTCATCTCATAATGGGGGGGGGGAAGGGAGGGGAAGGGAGGTGTGGGGAGGGGGTAGTAAAAGAAAGAGGGGAAGCTATATTCTCTCTCTCTCTCTCTCTCTCTCTCTCTCTCTCTCTCTCTCTCTCTCTCTCTCTCTCTTTCTCGGGTCATAAAGTTACCTAAATAATGACGCCACAAAAAAAGGGGAAATATTACAAAGAAAACGAGGCTGGTGTTGCCCACTTACAGAGTCTTCACACTACAACACCACAACAACAACAACACACAACACAACACACAACACAACACAACACAACAACACAACACAACACAACACAACACAGCACAACAACACAACACCACACCACAACACAACAACAACACCACAACACAACACAACACAACACCACAACACCCCACAACACCACAGCAAACACCACAACAACACCACAACACCACAACAACAACCAACTCACTCGGGGTTCTATAGGGCGTGTTTGAAGCTGCGTAAAATAGCTTCAGACTAAAAAAAAATCTCACTGAGGTAAATATTGAAGAAGAAAAAATGACACATAGGTTAATAATGACTATAAAACACACACAGAGGTTAATATTGAATAAAAAAAAGAAAACATAGGTTAATATTGAATAAAAAAAACCACACAGGTTGACTATAAAAACACACATAGGTTGATATTGACTAAAAAAGACAAAAAAACACACACACACACACACACACGTTAATATTGAGTAAACAAAACACACACAGGTTAATATTGACACAAATAAGAAGCGACAATTATATTCTAAACAACAACAAAAAATGATTCATAGGTTCATTGCTTCATAATCTGTTTTGCTATTTCAATACAGTGTTTCGAAGAGTCAATGAAGTGTTTCAAAGTTCATGTTGTAAGTGTTGGAAGCGTTAAAGGTCCATTCTAAGGGTTCACGACGAGAGAGAGAGAGAGAGAGAGAGAGAGAGAGAGAGAGAGAGAGAGAGAGAGAGAGAGAGAGAGAGAGAGAGAGAGAGAGAGAAGTGAGAGAAAAAGTGGAGAGTGGAGAGAACATTAGAGGAGGGAGAGAGCTCAAAACGGCACAGCGGGAGAGGAGGAAGAGGAGGAGGAGGAGGAGGAGGAGGAGGAGGAGGGAGAGCATTGTGAACCATTCGTCCGGAGGAGATGAGGGAGAGGAGGGAGGGAGGGAAGGGAGGGAGGGAGGGAGGGGAAGGGAGGGGAGGGAGGGAAGGAAATATATGGAGGAAACACAACTTAAGCTGAAGGGAAACATTAGTGTGTATGTGTGTGTGTGTGTGTGTGTGTGTGTGTGTGTGTGTGTGTGTGTGGTGTGTGTGTGCGAATTTATCTCAAAAAACGTCTCTTTTAATACAAGTCACACACACACACCACACACACACACACACACACACACACACACACACACACACACACACACACACATCTTAGCATCACCGTAGGCTTCCAGTTCCTCCCCTTCCCCTCCCCTCCCCTTCCCTCCCCTTCCTTTCCCCTCACTTTCCCCTCCCCTTCCCCTCCTTCCCCTCAGGATATATGCTAATCACTACGGTCTTCATGCTGATGATGTTTGTAGTGATAATAAGGGGGGGAAGGTGGGGGGGGAGGGGAGGAGGGGAGGAGGAGGAGGAGGAGGAGGAGGAGGAGGAAGATCACAGTGTAATAGACTTCTAAGGGACAGGTGTGTTGGTATTGGCTTAAGAAGAAGAGGAGGAGGAGGAGGAGGAGGAGGGAGGAGGAGGAGGAGAGGAGGAAAGGGGTAGTCAAGGAAGAGGAAAAGAAAGTAGGTTTTGTATTTTTTTTCCTCAAATATAAAATAAACTGGAGAGAGAGAGAGAGAGAGAGAGAGAGAGAGAGAGAGAGAGAGAGAGAGAGAGAGAGAGAGAGAGAGAGAGAGAGAGAGAGAGAGAGAGAGAATATGAGCTCACATTCACCTAAATCCATCCAAATATTTTCCTACACCTCTCTCTCTCTCTCTCTCTCGCTCTCTCTCTCTCTCTCTCTCTCTCTCTCTCTCTCTCTCTCTCTCTCTCTCTCTCTCTCTCTCTCTCTATTTTTCCTTTTTTGAGAGAATTAGACAGAAAGAGAGAGAGAGAGAGAGAGAGAGAGAGAGAGAGACCCTCCATCACGGTCATATGAAGAACAAAATTGATTTAGTACTAGAATAGGAGGAGGAGGAGGAGGAGGAGAGGAGGGAGGAGGAGGAGGAGGAGGAAGTGTTCCTTTCCATCACACACACGTCATGGAGGGGTGAAACATCTCCTCCTCCTCCTCTTCCTCCTCCTCTCCTCCTCACTCCTCCTCCCCCCCCATCACTTAATCTCCACCACTAGAAAACAATGTCACGCTTGTCACCACCACCTTCACCACCACTCCATCTCCCCCATCACCACCACCACCACCACCACCACCACCACCACCCATCACCACCACCCACTCTCCCTCCCCCATCACTCATCTCTTCACGTCATCACCATCACCACCATCATCACCATCATTTGCTACCACCATTATCATCACCATCACCACCATTACAACATCACCATCACCACCATTACAACAACACCATCACCATCACATCAAACAAACAAGAAATATAATGAAAGAAAATATATATACTAAAATTTCCTTTACACACATAATATAAAAAAGAAAGAAAGACAAAAAAAAACACCTAAGAAATAGAGAGAATTAAAGAGAGAAGGAAAAATCATAACACATTAAGAAAAATTTCAACACTCACCAGAAGAGGAAGACGAATCCCTCTTCCTCTTCCTCTTCCTCCTCCTCTTCCTCTTCCTCCTTCTTCCTTACCTGAAAGAAGAGAAATTAATATTAGTATGAGAGAAAAAAAATGTTTCATGAAGGGAGAAAGAAGAGAAAGTGAGAGGGAAAAAAAGAGAGGAAAAGTAAGAGAAACGGGAGGTGATAGGAGAGAAAAAGGGAGGAAAGAGGAAAAGTAAAGAAAGAGATAAAGATAAAAAGGGATGAAGATAAAGCGAGGAGGTAGGGAAAAAATTAAAGAAAAAGAGAGAAAGAAGGAAAAAAGTAAAGGTTAAGAAAAAAAGGGAAATAATCAAGAGAAAGAAATTAAATACATAGATTTTGATTATATTTTCCTCTCTCTCTCTCTCTCTCTCTCTCTCTCTCTCTCTCTCTCTCTCCTCTCTCTCTCTCTCTCTCTCTCTCTCTCTCTCAACCCTTGTTTCCATCTCTTCCAGTGTTAATTCCCTCCTTCCCTCTCTCCCTTCCTGTCCCTCCACATTTTTTCCTCCAATTGGAAGAGGGGAAACAAGGTACCATTGTCCCTCACAGTCTGCCTCATTCACTTCCTCCTTTCTCCTCTCCTTCATTCATTTATTCATTCATTTCATTCATTTCATTCGTTTCATTTGTTTATTTATCTATTTCTTATTCACTTCCTTCCTTCCTTCGTTCATTTCATTCGTTTATTTATCTATTTTCTTATTCATTTCTTTCATTCATTTATTCATTTCATTCATTTAGTTATCTCTTTCCTATATAATTCTTTCCTTCCTTCCTTCGTTCATTCATTCATTTTTTTTATTTTTCTATATTTTTTCTCTCTCTTTTTTACTTTTTATTGTCTTCATTTTCAGGTTTTTATTCATGTTAATTTTCTTTCTGTTTTGATTTCATATTTTCCTATTATTATTCTTTCTTTTCATCTCCTTTTCCTTCTTTTCTTCCTTTATTCTTTTTGTACACTTATTATTTTCTTATTCATATCATTATTTCTTTCTTTTTTCTTCTTATTCTTCTTCTCTTTTTCTTTCATTTGTTTTAGTTTTTTTTTTCTTTCAATTATCTTTCATTTATTTCATGTTTGTCTTTTCACATTTCATCTTTGTTGATCTTATATTCTCTTCCATTTGTATTGTGTTGCGTCTCTCTCTCTCTCTCTCTCTCTCTCTCTCTCTCTCTCTCTCTCTCTCTCTCTCTCTCTCTCTCTCTCTCTCTCTCTCTCTCTCTCTCTCTCTCTCTCTCAATCCTCTGCTTCCCTTTCATTCCTAATTTCCTCTCCTCCAATTCCTCCCCTCTTCTGTTTTCTCTTTCCCTCTCACTTCTATTCGCTGTTCTCTCTCTCTCTCTCTCTCTCTCTCTCTCTCTCTCTCTCTCTCTCTCTCTCTCTCTCTCTCTCTCTCTCTCTCTCTCTCTCTCTCTCTCTCTCTCACATTTTCCCCTCACTCCTTTCCCATCACTTATTTCCCCTCACTCCTTTCTCCTCTTTCCCATCACTCTCTCTCTCTTTCTCTTCAACTCTTTCCCCTCACTCTCCTCCCCTCACTTTTTTCCCCTCACTCCTTCTGAAGCCAATGAACCACACGCATCAAGTGATCTTTAAATTCTTGAAGCGTAAGTCAAAACGATTAATGCAATACTTCTCTCTATCCTTCCCTCCCCTCCCTCCACACCCCTCCCTCCCTTACCTCCTTACCCTTCTCTCCCCTCCCTTGCCTCCCTTCCCTCTCTTCCCTCTCTTCCTCCCATCCTTCCCTCCCTCCCTCCCTATCTTCCATTCCCTTACCTCCCTTCCCTCTATCTTATCCCTCTTTCCTCTCTCCCCCCTCCATCTTTTCCCTCCCTTACCTCCTTTCCCTCTCTTCCTCCTTTCCCTTCTTCCCTTCATCTTTCCCTCCCTTCTCTCTATCCTTCCTTCCTTACCTCCCTT
>JAPQNM010000037.1:5173552-5176052 GCA_029783475.1 Metacarcinus magister | reverse complement strand
TTCACCCCTTCACCCTAACACACCTTTGTCTTCCCCTTCCACCCTACGCCTCCTACGCCACAATACCCTGCCAAAACACCCTAATTTTCCCCTCACACTCACACACACACACACACACACACACACACACACACACACACACACACACACACACACACACACAAAACGAAGGGTCTTGCATAGCCAATGAAAACCCGCCTTTCTCGATGCGCTAAGAGAATGCAACGCTTCTGATTGGACCTTATCCCTCGGGGCTGACCTTCAAAAGACCAATCACCATCCTTCTCTACACACCCGAAGGAAAGGAGGGAAGAGTGCCGGAGAGGGAGGGAGGGAAAGTAGGGGGGGGGAAAGGGAGGAAGGGAGAGACTGAGGGAGGGAGGGAAAGAGGGATAAGGATAGAACAGATGGGGAGGTAAAGTAGGAGGGAAAGAAGGAAGGAAGGAGGGAAAAGTAGGGAAAGAAGGGATGACGAGGAGGGAAAGAAGGAAGAGAGAATGGAGAGAAGGAAAGGAATGAAGGGAAAAGTAAGGAAAGAAGAGATGGTAAGGAGGGAGAGAGGAAAGAAGGTGTGGAGAGAGAGAAAGGGAGGGAGAGGAAAAGAGGGATGAAAGAAGGGAGGGGAGAGGAAGAGGAAGAGGGAGGGGGGAAGGAGAGAGAGAGAGAGAGAGAGAGAGAGAGAGAGAAGAGAGAGAGAGAGAGAGAGAGAGAGAGAGAGAGAGAGAGAAAGGAGTGAGGGAGGGTAAAGAGGTAAAGAGAGAGAGAAATACTGTATAATTCCGCTTTGCCTCACAGCGCCACTAACTTGCATCGTTGAAGGAATAATAACTGTGAGATGTGCCAGTTAGGAAGGTGCCAAGGAGTGCCTACGAGTGCCAAAGGTGAGGCTAATCAAAGGACGCACAGGTGAGACTTCAAACTGAGTGCTGCTGGAGGAGGAGGAGGAGGAGGAGGAGGAGGAGGAGGAGGAGGAGGAGGAGGAGGAGGAGGAGAAGGAGGAAGAGAATTGTGATGAAAATGTTATAAAAAAAAGTTGTTTATTATCTATATATCAAAAAAAATTATTTCTTCTGTATAAAAATGAGGGAAAGAAAGCGAGAGAGAGGGAGATAAAGAGAGAAAGAGATGAATATGAAGATAGAAATGAAGGGAAGGAAGGAAGGAAGGAAAGGAAGGAAATGGAAGTGATGTTAAGGGAAGACTGACAATGAAAGGAAGAGGAGGTGGAAGGGGAAGGGGAAGGGGAAGGGGAAGGGGGAGGGGAAGGGGAAGGGGAAGGGGAAGGGGAATGGGAGGGGGTAGGGAGTATAGAAGATGAAGAGAAAGAGGGGTTGAGAGGTGAAGGGTGATAGGGGGTATGGGGTGGGTATGAGGGTAGGGTATGAGGGTAGGTGTGGCGTCACCCTGCCAGGAGCCATCACCAACACCCTGCACAACACCCTAGCAGACAGGTGTTTCAAGACTTTATCAGGTGTGCCATCACCCACCCGTCACCCTGATCATTACCTCCACTCTTCCACTTCCTCCTCCTCCTCCTCCTCCTCCTCCTCCTCCTCCTCCTCCTCCTCTTCCTACTCAGTCTCATCATCTTCCCTCCATCTTCTTTCTCACTCGTATTTTTATTCTTCTTATGTCTCACTCCTTCTTCCTCCTCCTCCTCCTCCTCCTTCTTTTCCTCCTCCAATAATTATTCCTCATCTCTTCCTTCCTATTTATCATTCAATTTCCTTCTTCCAATCTTTCCCTCGTATGCCAACTCACACTGTTCTTTATCCTGTTTCCTCTATCTCCCCTCTTTTATATCCTCCTCCTCCTCCTCCTCCTCCTCCTCTCCCTCCTCCTCCTCCTCCTCTTCCTCCTCCTCCTCCTCCTCTTCTTCCCTCTTTACACAAACATCATTCGCTTCACGCCTCAACCCAAATCTTCCTCCCTTTACAGACATCCCCTTTGTCTCTCTCTCTCTCTCTCTCTCTCTCTCTCTCTCTCTCTCTCTCTCTCTCTCTCTCTCTCTCTCTCTCTCTCTCTCTCTCTCTCTCTCTCTCTCTCCGTTTAGGTACTATTTCCTCTTTCTCTTCTCAGTATTCTATTCTTCCACTCCTCCTCCTGCTCCTCCTCCTTCTCCTCCTCCTCCCCCATCACCTCCTACTCCTCCTCCTCCTCCTCCTCCTATCTACCTCTCCTTTAACTACAAGTATTCAAACTACTCAGCCACCACCACCACCACCACCACTCCACCTCCTCCTCCTCCTCCTCCTCCTCCTCCTCTTAATGCTCGTCATCGCGTATTCTATTTGGTGTCCGCGTCTGTGAGAGAGAGAGAGAGAGTGAGAGAGAGAGAGAGAGAGAGAGAGAGAGAGAGAGAGAGAGAGAGAGAAAGAGAAAGAGAAAGAGAGAGAGAGCCACCCTGTGAGTCAAGCCTGCCACTTAACACAGCCACTTACACCCTCTTTTGATCAACGAGTAAACACTTAAAACACTTAATACGAGATGTGTCACTTTT
>JAPQNM010000037.1:5166052-5168552 GCA_029783475.1 Metacarcinus magister | reverse complement strand
AAAGATAGTAAGTAAGTAAGTAAGATAGTAAGATAGAAAAAGAGTAGGAATGAAAGATAGCAAGTGATTGTGAGTAGTAAGATAAATAATGAAGGATAGTAAATAATTGAATAGTAAATAGTTAGATAGTAATAAAATAAAAATAAAAAATAAATAAAATAAAATAAAAAAATATCCATAGCAATAAAAAAGATTTTAATAAAAGATGAAAAGATAAACAAACAACGAAATAAAGACACAAACTTTTAATTACAAATATCCCCATGTTACCTTTACCCTTCCCCCTTCCCCCTTCCCCTTCCCCTTCCCCTTCTCCTTCCCCTTCTCCTTCCCCTTCGCCTTCCCCTTCACCTTCACCTTCCCCTCCTCCTCCCTTCTTCTTAACCTTCCCCTTACCCTTACCCTTCTTCCCCTCCTCCTTCCCACGTACACATATGAAAGCAGGAGGAGGAGGAGGAGGAGGAGGAGGAGGAGGAGGAGGAGGAGGAGGAGGAGGAGGAGGAGGAGGAGGAGAGAAAAAAATAATGTAGTTTCTTAGCTCCTGTTTCAGTTTTGTTTACGTAGGGCTCTCTCTCTCTCTCTCTCTCTCTCTCTCTCTCTCTCTCTCTCTCTCTCTCTCTCTCTCTCTCTCTCTCTCTCTCTCTCTCTCTCTCTCTCTCGCCTCCTCCTCCTCCTCCTCCTCCTTTCCTTTAATACAAAAAATAATCTAAGGTTGAGAGAAGAAAATGCAAAAGAAGGAAATGAAATGAAGGAGAACGAAGGAAGATTAAATGAAATGGAAATGTTGGAGAGAGAGAGAGAGAGAGAGAGAGAGAGAGAGAGAGAGAGAGAGAGAGAGAGAGAGAGAGAGAGAGAGAGAGAGAGAGAGAGAGAGAGAGAGAGAGAGAATCAGGTAAGGGCAAGGTAAGGTACAGCAAGAAAAGAACAGAACAGAACAAGATGGAAGCTAGCCAGGGAAACGGAGGTGAAAAGAGAGAGATAAAGAGGAGGGAAGAGAGGGAGAGGGAGAGGGAGAGAAAGAGAGAGGAGAAGGGGGGGTAGGGGGGTAAGGGGGGGTAGGGGGGCCAAGCATCCCTCAGAGGTGTATCTTCCCCGCTAACACTATTATTAAATGCAAATAGTGCTCATACATTACTAGTATAGGACAGAACCCAATGACAAAGTGAGGGTGAAGGCTGTGATTACTGGCCAGCCGACACGACGCCGCCTCCTCCTCCTCCTCCTCCTCCTCCTACACCTCCTCTTCCTCCTTCAGTACCTCCTCCTCCTCCTCCTCCTCCGCCTACTTCTTCCCTCCATCCATCCCTTTCCTCCATCCCTCCTCCCCTTAACAGCCAACGCCTTCTTGTACCTCTGACCAACCTCTCCTCCTTCTCCTTCTCCTTTTCCTCCTCCTCCTCCTCCTCCTCCTCCTCCTCCTCCTCCTCCTCCGCTCAGGTTAATCACACCATCACCTGAGTTAGGAAATCTTCAACTCCAAAAATTATATATGAAAACTTTTAAGTCTTTCAAAATTATATATGGAAAGGAAAGATGAAGATAAGAGAAAAAATTCTTACCCAGACTATTTCAGATCCAACCCAAAGAGAGAGAGAGAGAGAGAGAGAGAGAGAGAGAGAGAGAGAGAGAGAGAGAGAGAGAGAGAGAGAGAGAGAGAGAGAGAGAGAGAGAGAGAGAGAGAGTGAGAACAAAATATATAAGGAAATTTCCATCATATTCCTAAACAAAAAAAATTAAATAGAAAAAAATTAAACCAAAAAATATCAATAAATCAAATAATTCTACATGAAATATAAGAAAATATGAAATTATATAAATGTATAATTCTTTTTTTACTTATTATTAAAACACACACACACATACACACACACACACACACACACACACACACACACACACACACACACACACACACACACACACAGATATGAAGAAAAGAAAATATAAAAATAAAAGAAATAAACTAAAATTACAAAACAGTAAGGAGGAGGAAGAGGAGGAGGAGGAGGAGGAGGAGGAGGAGGAGGAGGAGGAGGAGGAGGAGGAGGAGGAGGAGGATTAACAGGTGGTAATAACAGTGACGCTTACCTGACCGTCAAAAGAGAGGAGGAGGAGGAGGAGGAGGAGGGAAGGTTGGAAGGAAGGGAGGGAGAGGAGGGAGGAAGGGAGAGGAGGGAGGAAGGGAGAGGAGGGAGGAAGGGAGAGAAGAGAGCAGTTTAAAGGCAGGTAATTAGGAGGGAGAGGAAAAATTAATAGAGAAGAGAGGTTAAGAGAACAAAGGAAAGATATGGAAGGGAGGGAAAGGGGGGGAAGGAGGAGGGAAGGGAGGAGGGAAGGGAAGGGAAGGGAAGGGAAGGGAAGGGAAAGGAGGACAGGTAATACAAACAAACAATAAAACAAGTTAACTACCTTGGGACATTTCAAGAGGCGTACACACACACACACACACACACACACACACACACACACACACGGGAAGATGTGGGTGGAGAACAGATTA
>JAPQNM010000037.1:5151052-5158552 GCA_029783475.1 Metacarcinus magister | reverse complement strand
GAGAGAGAGAGAGAGAAAGAAAGAAAGAAAGAGGAATAGCACACAAAACGGATGGTCGGTCAGTGAGTGAGTCGGTCGGTCGGTCGGTCGGTCGGGCGAGAGAGAGAGAGAAGTGGAAGAGGAAGTTACCCTCGTGTATGTATGTATATATGTATGTACACGTATATATAAGTATGTGTACGTATATGTATGTGTACGCATATGTGTGTGTCCATGTGTACGTGTGTGTGTGTGTGCGTCGAAGTCAGCGCCGCGGTAAGGGTGTCGGAGGTTGGGGGAAGATGTGGTCATTTGCATAACTATTAGTTGATGTTATCACGTAATGCTGGACATCACCAAGAATTACCTTCAGGAGAACACTGCGTCAGGAGGAGGAGGAGGAGGAGGAGGAGGAGGAGGAGGAGGAGGAGGAGGAGGAGGAAGGAGGAAGGAGAGAGGAGGAGGAAGAGGTAAGGAAAAAAATATATATGTATGTCTGTTTCTTCTCTTGTTAACGTTCATATTTCAGAAATGTAAAATGATGTGTAGGACCAGGAAGAGGAGGAGGAGGAGGAGGAGGAGGAGGAGGAGGAGGAGGAGGAGGAGGGAGAAGACGATGAGAACAAGTATATGAACGAGAACAAGGATGTGAGAGAGAGAGAGAGAGAGAGAGAGAGAGAGAGAGAGAGAGAGAGAGAGAGAGAGAGAGAGAGAGAGAGAGAGAGAGAGAGAGAGATATGGGGTGATGAGGCGGCGGTCGTCCGGTAGATCAACATTGAGGCCGGATTAGAGAGGTGTCAGGCCGGATAAACGGTATTGATGCGGATTGGTTGATGTAATAATTTAGTGATGTGTTAAAGTTTAAAATCTACTCCAGTTTTTTGTGTTTTTTTTTGTTTACTATTTATTTATTTTTTTTTTATGGTTTAGTTGTAGAAATATTTAGTTTATCTTTCTATATATTTCTTCCTCTTTTCATTTTCTTCTTGTTCTTCTTTATCTATTATTTCCTATATCATTTTCTTGCATTGTATATAGTTTTTTCTTTCTTTTTTTTTTTTGCTTCCATCTATTACTTCTTTCATTAAAATTAAATCACTTCTATTTCTCTCTATTTTTCTCTCTTATTTTTCTCTACTTCATCTCCTCTTTCATCAATTCTACCTATTCATCATTCTGTTTGCATGTTTTATTTCCTCCTCTTTCTCTAGTCTTCACAAATCACTTTCTTTCCTTTTTTCTTTATTTCTTTCTTTCTCTTTTTCTCTCCTTTACTCTTCCCCAAAATGAAAAATAACAAATAATTCTCCTCATACACTTTACCTTTTGTTATTCTTCCTTGTTCCTCCTCCGTCCTTCCTTGCGTTGGTTATCCTTCATTCTTTCATTCTTCCTTCCTTCTCTCTTCACACCCCATTCGTTCGGCGGGGAGGCCTGCGAAGAGGGGAAAAATGAAATTGAATAAAACATGAAATGAAAATAAATGGCAATAGAAGAAGAAGAAGAAGAAGATGAAGAAGAAGAAGATGAAGAAGAAGAGGAAGAAGAGGAGGAAGAAGAAAATATAACAAATAATAACAAGAACATTATTATTATAGTTAGTAGTAGTAGTAGTAGTAGTAGTGTCTGAATGTATGTATGTCTGTCTGTGTGTCTGTGTGTCTGTCTGTCTGTGTGTCTGTCTGTCTGTCTGTCTGTCTGTCTGTCTGTCTGTCTGGCACCATTTCCAGCCGCGTCTTCGATTAAATCTTTATTGACACCCAACAAAGCGAGTTTTTTTTCTCTCTCTCTTTATTATCTGTTTTTTTTCCTGTGTTTCTTCCTTTCCGTAACCGAGGATGGGAGTGCTAAAACCAGGGGGGGGGGAGGGAAGGGGGGGAGGAGGGGGGAGGGGTGTTATAAGCGTTTACCACACCCCTCCCTTCCTCTCCCCTCCCTTCTCCTCCCCTTCTCTATCCCTCCCTCCCCCTTCCATTCTCTACCCTCCCTCCTCCTCCCTTTCTCTCCCTCCCCTCCCCTCTCTCTCTTCTCTCCAACATAATCTCCTCCCTCCTTCATTTCCTCCAGTATCTCCCACATTCCTTACTTCTCCACTTTCCTCCACCCCTCCACCCTTTCCTTTCCTCCACTTACACCTCTTCCTTCCTTCTTCTCTTTTCTTTTCTTATTTTCCTTCCAGTTAATTTCACTTCTCTTTCATCTCCTTTGATTCTATTTCATTTTCTGCCTTATTCCCTTTCTTCTCTCCCTCTCCTCCCTTTCTTTCCCTTAATTTCCTTCTTGCATTTAATCCTTTCATCACTACCTTCTTTCCCTTTTTTTCCCTTCCTTCCCTTTCACTTTTTTCCCATACCCATTTTTTGTCCCTTCCCTTTCTTTCCCTTTATTTTCTTTATCCCCTTTCCTTCCCTTAATCCTCAACCCTTCCCTTTCTTCCCTTTCCTTCCCTTTCTATCCTTTCTTTCCTACCTATCCTTCCTATCCTATGCTTTCCTTCTTCCTTCCACCTCTTTATTCTAATCCTTTTCCTACTTCTTATTCATTTTTCTCCTCCTCCTCCTCCTCCTCCTCCTCCTCCTCCTCCTCCTCCTCCTCCTCCTCCACACTATCAGTAGCCACTCATTACCTGCCTCTCCCTCACACCTCATTAAGAACCAGATATCCTTCCGTATCTTCCTCACCACCACCATAAAAACACCTCCTCCTCCTCCTCCTCCTCCTCCTCCTCCTCCTATAAACACCTATCATCTCTTCCTATTGCCTTCCCTATTCTCACCTCCTTCCCCCTTTTTACTTCCTCCTCCTCCTCCTCCTCCTCCTCCTCCTCCTCCTCCTCCTCCTCCTCCTATTATACACCTTTCGCACCTGCTCATTTTCCACGTGTCCATCCCAATAATGTAAGATGTACAGGTGATTCCTCTTCCACAATCCACACACACACACACACACACACACACACACACACACACACACACACACACACACACACACACACACACACACACACTTAAGACACACGAGTGGTATATATATTTTTTTTTCTCCTCTCTCTCTCTCTCTCTCTCTCTCTCTCTCTCTCTCTCTCTCTCTCTCTCTCTCTCTCTCTCTCTCTCTCTCTCTCTCTCTCTCAAGACAAAATATATAAAGACACTCAGCGAAAAGATGGCGGAGCACAAGAGGGAAAAAATATGCAAATTTGTGAACCTTATTTAAATGTTGAAGCTATTTATGGGGAGCTTATGGGGGGGAGGGGAGAGGGGGGAAGGTGGTGGTGGTGGTGGTGGTGGTGTGGGTGCGGATGATGATGATGATGATGATGATGATGATGGGTATTTACGATAGATTATTATTATTATTATTATTATTATTATTACTATTATTAACTAAGGTGTAGAAAGGGAGTAGAGAGAAAAAACAGTCGCCATAAATTAAAGAGTGTTAATAAAAAAAGGTCATGCATAAACGTCTCATTAAGGTCAATAAAGTAAACGTTTTTCTCATTAAGGTGTTTAAAGGTCACACTATAATTTTTTCTTAGGTCAATAAAAAAAAGTCAATCCATACATATCTTCTGTTTTTTTCGTGTTTGGAAAAGGTCACCAATCCATAAACGTTTTTTTTTTTTTATTATTATTATTAAGGTTTGTTTAAAAGGTCATCTCATTAAACGTTTTTTTTCCTCGTATTATTAAGGTGTTTTAAAAAGGTAACTACATCATTAACGTTTTTTCTCATTAAGGTGTGTTTAAGAAAGGTCACCTGAACGTTATTTCTTGCAGGGATGAAAAAAAATATTATTCCCATAGTTTCTTTTTAATTTTGTCTTCATAGTATATTGAAAAAGTCACTTAAACTTAGAAAAAAAAATATACGATAATAAAAAAATAAATTACTAAAATAAAAAAGCATGAAGAATAATATCAAAAGAAGAAACAAATATAACAAAACAAAACAAAACAAAATATGTATAAATAGAAAAAAAAAGGAAATCTACAAACAATAAATACTAAACAAAACAAAACAAAACAAACAAAGAAGAAACACGTGATAAACAAGGAAACAAACAAGGGAGGGAGGGAAAGGAAGGGAAAGGAGGGAGAGAAGGAAGTAGGGAGGTAGAAAAGGAGGGTAGAGAAGAAGGGGGAGGGAGGGAGTGAAAGAAGGGAGTGAAAGAAGGAAGGGAGGGAGAGGGGGGAGTGAAAGAAGGGAGGGAGGGAGAGGAGGGAGGGAGGGAGGGAGGGAGGGAGGGAGGGAGGGAGGGAGGGAGGGAGTGGCAAAAAGAACGTTTCAAAGCAAAACAAAGAACAGAACAAAAACGTTAGTGACCAACCCACGCGTGACAGGTAATTGAGAAACGTTTTGCCGGTAGAGCGAGCGAGCTATCAAGGGAGAGAGAGAGAGAGAGAGAGAGAGAGAGAGAGAGAGAGAGAGAGAGAGAGAGAGAGAGAGAGAGAGAGAGAGAGAGAGAGAGAGAGATAAGGCAAGGGACTAGACTAGGAAGGAAGTAACAGTAGCACTAATAACAGTAATAGTAACAGTAACAATAATAGTAACAATAGTAATAGTAGATAGAACATACCTACTACCCTCCCTCTCCCTCTCTCTCTCTCTCTCTCCCTTTCTCTCTCTCTCTCTCTCTCTCTCTCTCTCTCTCTCCCTCGCTAAGAAAATAATACACCGCGTTGAGCACAGTGTCATTATCAGAGGAAGGGGGCGTGGCCAGGGCGGGCGCGGCAGCCAATAGGAAGGCTCAGAGGCTGCCATGTGACACCCTCAATGCTATTATTCATCACCAACAACGCCTATTGGCTGAGCCGCGCCGCCCTGCTCTGTGTGGGGATACCTGCATAATGCTGTGTGTGTGTGTGTGTGTGTGTGTGTGTGTGTGTGTGTGTGTGTGTGTGTGTGTGTGTGTGTGTGTGTGTCAATAACGCGACGCATGCTAAAAAGCGATGAATTATTTGGGGTTTTTTTCTTTTTCTTTTTTTCTATCTTGGTTACTGTGTGTGTGTGTGTGTGTGTGTGTGTGTGTGTGTGTGTGTGTATGTGTGTGTGTATGTTCGAATGAATCTCTCTCTGTCTGTGTGTGTGTCTGTCTGTGTGTCTGTCTGTCTGTCTGTCTCTCTCTCTCTCTCTCTCTCTCTCTCTCTCTCTCTCTCTCTCTATCTCTTCTCTCTCTCTCTCTCTCTCTCTCTCTCTCTCTCTCTCTCTCTCTCTCTCTCTCTCTCTCTCTCTCTCTCTCTCTCTCTCTCAGATAGATAAATAGACTGACAAATAGGATGAATGACAAACAGACAGAAAAAAAAAAACATACAGTAGATAGAAGAAGAGGAATGAAGAGGAAGAGGAGACAATAGAGAAGAAAGAAAAACAAGAACAACAACAACAACAACAACAACAACAACAACAACAACAACAACAACAATAACAAAAAACAAAAACAAAAACAAAAACAAAAACAAAACAAAAAATATAAAAAAATAAAAAAAATAATAAAAAAAAAAACAATAAGAGTAAGAGATAGGAGGAGACAGAAGCCCTCCTCCCCCCCTCCCCCCCTTATATTGGAGGGAGGAAGGAAGAATCACCCACTACCACCCCCACCCCCCCAACCCCCTCTAAACCCCTCCAGGTGATGGGGGATGAAGTCCTTACAGAGGAACCCACTATTAAGAGGAGGAGGAGGAGGAGGAGGAGGAGGAGGAGGAGGAGGAGGAGGAGGAGGAGGAGGAGAGGGTACAAGATGGATATTTGTCTCTTCCTTAAATGTGTGGATAGTGTACCTCTTCTCTCCCTCTCTCCCTCTCTCTCTCTCTCTCTCTCTCTCTCTCTCTCTCTCTCTCTCTCTCTCTCTCTCATTCTCTCCCTCCCCTCGTTTACCTTCCCATCCCTTCCCTTCTCTTCTCTTGGTGATGGGAAGCGTCGCCGTAATTGGTTTGTGTGGCCATTAGGGTGTGTGTGTGTGTGTGTGTGTGTGTGTGTGTGTGTGTGTGTGTGTGTGTGTGTGTGTGTGTGTGTGTGTGTTTATGTGTGTGTGCCTTGTAGCATTAAGAAAATAAAAACACAATAAAAAAAGACTGATGATAACACACACACACACACACACACACACACACACACACACACACACACACACACACACACACACACACACACACACACACACCTGTACACCCTCATCACAGGTAGTACCGACAATACCTTCAAGTAATTAAATCAACAACTTGTTACCTGCGAAGCGTAACGAGAGATGGTCACGGCAGGGAGGAGAGGAGGAGGAGGAGGAGGAGGAGGAGGAGGAGGAGGAGGAGGAGGAGGAGGAGGAGACATGAGGTGGGATTTTACCTGCAAAGCGACCTGTAATTATCTCAAGAACAGGTATATACGATCTGTACACACACACACACACACACACACACACACACACACACACACACACACACACACACACACACACACACACATACACTCACAGACAGTAGTAGTAGTAGTAGTAGTAGTAGTAGTAGTAGTAGTAGTAGTAGTAGTAGAAGTAAAAGTAGTAACAATAACAATAATGATAATAACAATAACAATAATAATAATAATGATAATAATAATAATAATAATAATAATACGAAGAGGAAGACATATAACATGATAGAGAACAATAATTGTACTACAAAATATGAGACGAGAATACGAAGAAGGAAGAGGAGGAGGAGGAGGAGGAGGAGGTGATGGAAGTACTAGTGGCGGCTGTGGTGAATGGTGTTCTGGGTATGAGTGGGTGTAGAGGGGTAAGGGGGAAGGGGTGATGGGGAAGGGGTGAGGGGGAAGGGGTGAGGGGAAGGGGTGAGGGGAAGGGGTGAGGGGAAGGGGCAATAATAAGGGTCTAATATCAGTTTACGAGGTGAGTGTTCCGTATAAGGGGAGTGTGTTCCTGCCCTTCCCCCTCCCCTTCCCCTCCCTTCCCCCTCCCTTCCTCTCCCTTCCCCTCCCTTCCCCTCCCTTCACCTCCTACCCGCACCTCCTACCCTCACCTCATCTCACCTGGTCTGCCTGTTTCATCTTGCTACTCTACCTACTGCTACTACTACTACTACTACTACTACTACTACTACTACTACTACTACTACTACTACTACTACTACTACTACTACTCTTTATCTAATTCTTCTTCTTCTCCTCCTTCTTTCTTCTTCTTTTTTTCCTTGTTAACGTTATTCATTCATTCATATTTATTTTGCATCTGTTTTATTATTATTTATTTATTTATTTATTTATTTTATTTCCTTATTCCGTTCATTCATTTCCTTCCTATCTTTCTTATTTATTTATTTCTTATTTGTTTTTCTTTCTATTCTTCTGGTTTTTTTTTTTATATTTCTATTGTTCAATTCTCCATTATTCATTATTTCAATTCTTTTATTCTTTTCCTTCTTTCTTTCATTATATTTTCCCTTCCCTTCACTCCTTATGTTTGAATATATTCCTTCTTTCCTTCCTTCCCTCCTTTCCTTCCTTCTCTCCATTTCTCCT
>JAPQNM010000037.1:5141052-5143552 GCA_029783475.1 Metacarcinus magister | reverse complement strand
TAGGCAAACCTAACCTAACCTAACCTAACCTAACCTAACCTAACCTAACCTAACCTAACCTCTAGATCGCATACCAAAGTAGACGTTCGTTCTATTGAGCTATAATGAAATTGAATTGGAATGTAATTATAGATGTAGGAGCGTAAAGTATTATGCGGGCGGGCTGGGGGAGAGGTGGGCGGGTGAGCGGGCTGGCGGGCAGGCGGGCGGGCTGGCGGGCGGGCGGGCAGGCAGGCAGGCAGGCGGGCGGGCGGGCTGGCAGGCAGGCGGGCGGGCTGGCGGGCAGGCGGGCGGGCTGGCGGGCGGGCAGGCAGGCAGGCAGGCGGGCGGGCGGGCTGGCAGGCAGGCGGGCTGGCGGGCGGGTGGGCGGGCAGGCGGGCGGGCGGGCGGCCAGGCGGCCGGGAGGCCGGCAGGGAGGGAGGGAGGGAGGGACGGAGAACGAGAAAGAGTGAGAGAAAGGGAGTGAGTTACATCAGGAAAGTTCTCGAACAATTAGAAAAACGAAAGAAAAAAAAATATCACCTTACTATAAATTTCTTCCATACATACTTACAAACATACAAACAGAAACACACAAATACCTTATAATCCAAAGGGGGCGGCGTTCCCTCGGTGGATGTTCTGGTAGGGTGGGGGGGGGGCGCCGCGCCACACACACGTGACAGGGGCGTAGAGAGATCCCTGCGCGCCCTCTGCCCCCCGCCCATCCCTGCCAAGACAAGGATGGGCAGGAGGCATAATGGCTACAGACTCCACGCCCTGCCAGGCTGTGACGCAACGACCCTTGTATTAGCAGCAGCAGCAGCAGCAGGAGTGTAATGGCGGCAGCTGTAATATAAGAACAATCACATTAATACCACAATCAGAGAGAGGGGAGGAGCAGTATATATATATATATATATATATATATATATATATATATATATATATATATATATATATATATATATATATATATATATATCCTGCAATGCTTCACTAATTGTTTTCTAAACCAAGGAAATAAAAGTGTAATAATTTAAATAATTTCCGTTAAATTGTCGTCATGGAGTCTTTTCCATAATGACACAATGTGGTCACCTTATCTTGCTTCCATTATTACGGTAATTCATTATTCACAACACATATTCTACACTCAATCTGATCACTAATTACTCACGATTATAATGGCGGTGTTAATAAATATGTGAATGTCGTGATGGCGCCGAGAATTGGTGATTAAATAAATATATAATTATTTTTCAAAATGGCGGACATTCGACGCGACAAGACGCGACAAGACGGAGTGTCGTACTTGTGAATATTAGTTTGTTTTTATTTCATTGATTATTGAGTTTATGATTTAATAAAATGTTTGTATATATTGATAGAATATAAAAAAAGATAATAGTTGTAGGTAAATCATTTTCATAATTTAATTTAATATTAATTTATCTATTTTCTGGAACCCGTGCACGTGGCCCCGTAGCGACCACCACCACCACCACCACCACCACCACCCTTATATCACCCTTATATCACCCTTATATCACCCTTATATCACCTTCCTTAATTAACACACAAATCAGTACATAAATAATAACGTGCAAGTAATCTCAATACACAACAAAATAACAGATTACAAGGTTATCAATCAAGGTGTTCAAATTACCTGCCTGCCTGCCCGCCGCCATCTTGTATATAAATCCCTAATTATCACTATCACCCGCCTTCCCTCGCACTCAACACACTAATCATCACTTAAATTAACCTTTTTAACATCTACACTATGTTATCTTAACCTAGAAGTCATTACACTTATTTAATGTATAACCACGTGCAAGTTCCCTTCACGTACCTCAACAGATCCTGCCTTGATGGCGTCGCGTCTCCAAGTGTCGGCTAATGAAGGCAATGGACGACACTTTCGTACCTTCGAGAACTAGTGTCGTACTTCACTTATTTAATTAACTAGTAACTCATGATTTAAGGAAAAAATTGAGTGCATATATATTAATAAAATTATAAAAAAATAAAAAATAGTTAAATATCATCTATTTTCACAATGCAATCTATTTTTTATTTAATACCACCACCACCACCACACCACCACCACCACCACCACCACCACACCACCACCACCACCACCACCACCACCACACCACCACCACCACCACCACCACCACACCACCACCACCACCACCACCACCACCACCACCACCACCACCACCACCACCACCACCACACCACCACCACCACCACACCACCACCACCACCACCACACCACCACCACCACCACCACCACCACCACCACACCACCACCACCACCACCACCACCACCACCACCACCACCACCACCACCACCACCACCACCACCACCACACCACCACCACCACCACCACCACCACCACCACCACACCACCACCACCACCACCACCACCCACCACACCACCACCACCACCACCACCACCACCACCACCACACCACCACCACCACCACCACCACACCACCAACCACCACC
>JAPQNM010000037.1:5078552-5136052 GCA_029783475.1 Metacarcinus magister | reverse complement strand
TAGAAGAAGAAAGAAGGAATTAAAGAGAAAAAGAAAAAGAGAGCGAGAAAAAAAAGTAAACAAAAAAAAATATACAAAAACAAATTCAAAACGAAACCAAAAAAAAATTGACAAAAAAGAAAAAAAATAAACAAGGAAAAGAAATCAAAACAAAATAAAAATACCAAAACAAATACAAGAATAGAGAGAAAACTGATGATGGAGGAGGTAAGGGAGAGAGAGAGAGAGAGAGAGAGAGAGAGAGAGAGAGAGAGAGAGAGAGAGAGAGAGAGAGAGAGAGAGAGAGAGAAGAAGGCTTTCATCTCTTCCCTTTGACTTTTTTTGAATTGCTAATCCTTAACCCTCCCTTTCCCCTCATCTCCCCTCCTCCTCATCTCCCCTCCTCATCTCCCCTCCTCATCTCCCCTCCCTCATCTCCC
Organism: Metacarcinus magister; assembly: GCA_029783475.1. Lineage (NCBI taxonomy): Eukaryota > Metazoa > Arthropoda > Malacostraca > Decapoda > Cancridae > Metacarcinus > Metacarcinus magister. The sequence goes on along the minus strand of JAPQNM010000037.1, from coordinate 5,135,633 downwards.
CTCCCTCATCTCCCCTCCTCATCTCCCCTCCTCCTCATCTCCCCTCCCTCATCTCCCCTCCCTCATCTCCCCTCCCTTCAGGAAACACTCAAGAATAAGAAGAAATAAAAGAAAATGAGGAAGAGAGAGAGAAAAGGAGAAAGAAGATAAAAAAAAAAAAAATAGAAGTCACTATGCTATAACCTGTACCCTCCTCCTCCTCCTCCTCCTCCTCCTCCTCCTCCTCCTCCTCCTCCTCCAGCATTCCTCCCTGGTCAAGATCTGATACGAGACGATGTAAGGGTAGATAATCTCTTCCTCCTCCTCCTCCTCCTCCTCCTCCTCCTCCTCCTCCTCCTCCTGCTCCTCCTCCTGCTCAAAAAATTATCCTTATCCATCTTTTCTTCACATTTACTTAATCTCTCTCTCTCTCTCTCTCTCTCTCTCTCTCTCTCTCTCTCTCTCTCTCTCTCTCTCTCTCTCTCTCTCTCTCTCTCTCAACCAATACAGAACAAGTTAATGAAGGAAAACAAGAAGCAATAAAAGGAAAAGAATGAGAGAATAAAAGAGAATAAGAAGATGATGTTGAACAAGAAGAAGAAGAAGGAGAAGAAGAAGAAGAAGAAGAAAGAAGAAGAAGAAGAAGAGGAGGAGAAGGACGAGGACAAGGAAAATATTGATCATAAAAGCAGAGTATTACCAAACATAAAAACATTAAAAAAATATATATATATAAAAAAAACACAAAAACACAACAAAACAAAAACAAAACAAAAACGAAAATCAAACACTTCAGAAAAAATAAAACACCAATAAATAAATAAATAAATAAATAAAAAAAAACCAAAACCAAAACCAAAACAAAAACACCAGAAAAAAAATAAATAAATAAACATTAGAACTAAAATTAAAAAACACTTACGGAAAAGACAATATAGACTTCCCTCCACCTCCTCCACCCCTCCCTACCCCCCTTCACCCCCCTTCCACCCCCCCTCCACTACTATTTATTCCAACGATAAAACACCTATTTGGCTTCCTTGCCTTCTAGCGGACCTAAACACACATTTTCTACCCCGTTTTAAAACATCCATTTATATGCGGCAGTAGCGTAGCTGGTATTTAAGATATGTGTGTGTGTGTGTGTGTGTGTGTGTGTGTGTGTGTGTGTGTGTGTGTGTGTGTGTGTGTGTGTGTGTGTGTTGCAAGACTAGCTATATGCATCAACACTGCTCGCCATGCACACAAGCACACGCACACGCACACACACACACCACACACACACACACACACACATATAACTGTTCTATATATGTATGAATTTCGACCTCTTTCTCTCTTACTTTTTTCTCTCTCTCTCTCAATACGGAGCGAATATAAGAGAGAAAAAGATCAAAACACACAATGAGAGAGAGAGAGAGAGAGAGAGAGAGAGAGAGAGAGAGAGAGAGAGAGAGAGAGAGAGAGAGAGAGAGAGAGAGAGAGAAAGAAAGAAAGAAAAGAGACCCCCCCCACCCTTACCAAACCCCCCCCCAGCCCCCCTAAAGAAAAATTAATTCCTCCCACGCTAACTCGGCCTCAAAATCAACGGGGAAGGTAATAGCCGGCAACCACGTCTCGTCTCGTCTCGTCTCGTCTCGTTCTCCATTATAGATTCCCATTTTTTATTAATATTTGAGTCGCCGCTCCGCCGTTTTCTGAATTAGCAGCCCGCAGCCCGTTTTCTTCATTACCACCCGGCTCCGTTTTCTTAATTACCAGCCCGCAGCCCGTTTTCTTCGTGGACGACATGTTTCTTGGGGATTAAAACGAGTTGCTTTTTTTTGGTGAACGAGGTGACTTCGTTTACTTAGGGAAGAGGAGGAGGAGGAGGAGGAGGAGGAGGAGGAGGAGGAGGAGCGAGAGACTGAGTTTTCAATTACACACACACACACACACACACACACACACACACACACACACACACACACACACATACAGCACTGCAACGCTTATTAGATTTTTGTTTTTGTTTACACGTTTTCCCGCGCTTTTGTTTGTGTGTTTGTTTGTTTGTTTGTGGATGAACATGGCTGTGTGTGTGTGTGTGTGTGTGTGTGACTGTGTAATCTAGTATGTACGTCTGTATGTATGTATGTAAGTATATATATATGTGCGTCTATATATGTATACCTCTATCTGCATCTATCTATACCTATAAATGTATTCTTATTTGTCTATCTAACATTCTCTCTCTCCCTCTCCCTCTCTCCTCTCCCTCCCTCTCCCTCCCCCCCTCCCTTCCCCTTTCCTGCCGCCGCCCCCCGCTGCCTCACCTGCCCTGCCCACCTATAAATGACACAGGTGAGCCAGGTAAAGACCCCATCTGATTTGTCTAATGGAAACCCAACTGAGAGATCGAGAAGAAGATTACAGCTGACGGAAGTTATATATCTGACCACACACGTACTCTCTCTCTCTCTACCTCTCTCTCTCTCTCTCTCTCTCTCTCTCTCTCTCTCTCTCTCTCTCTCTCTCTCTCTCTCTCTCGCTACACCCTTTTTTCCTTCTCTCTTACATTCTACAGCCCTTTCCTCCTATTTTTATTTTCATTATTATTATTATTATTATCACCACCATCATCATCATCATCATCATCATCATCATCATCATCATCATCATCATCATCATCACAAACTCAGGTAAGAGAAGATAAACAGATAAACAACAAAATCAATCATAGGTAGGCATTTTCCCTCCATCCTTCCTTCCCTCCTTCCCTCCTTCCTTCCCTCCCTCCTTCCCTCCATCCATCATACTTACAGCCACTTTTAATTACTTATAATCTCTATCAACACTGTGTCTACCTACTAATTACCTACTTTTTACTTCGTCTACTTAATGGATGAGCTGTAGTAGTAGTAGTAGTAGTAGTAGTAGTAGTAGTAGTAGTAGTATAGTAGTAGTAGTAGTAGTAGTAGTAGTAGTAGTAGTAGTAGTAGAAGTAGTGGTAGTTCTATAAAAATAATGTAAGAAACAGTATCTCTCTCTCTCTCTCTCTCTCTCTCTCTCTCTCTCTCTCTCTCTCTCTCTCTCAAGAAACAGTATCTTCACACACACTTTCCCTCGCCCTCTTAATATCACTTCATTGAAAGGTGATATAAAATACACCAAAAAAATAATATATACACGAAAAAATGATTAATACCGTTTGGATCCTCATGTTTAGGAAAATATTCAGGGAGAGTGAAGCAGCGAGGCAACACAAATTATAAATGAGGAGGTAGATATTATTTTATTTTTTTTATATATATATTTATTTATTGTACCATTATTTTCACCACGAAGTAATTTTTTTTTATATTATTATTGCTTATATTTCATTGTTTTTTCTATATTATTTTTTCATTTTTTATTATTTATTTATTTTCATGGTGTATGTTTTTGTTTTTTTATCTACGTAGTGAAGATGAAACATATATAAACAGATGAAGGGATGAAAGAAGAAGAAGAGGAGGAGGAGGAGGAGGAGGAGGAGGAGCAAAGGATAAGAAAAAAGAACAGAAGTATAGGATAAAGAACTTTCACCTTTCCTTCTCAATCCTCATCTTCCCTAAATCCCTCAACCTAACCTAACCTAACCTAATCTAACCCAACCCAACCCAACCTAACCTAACCCCAACCCAACCCAACCTAACCCAACCTAACCCAACCTAACCTAACCTAACCTAACCCAACCCAACCTAACCTAACCCAACCTACCCAAACAAACTGAAAAAAATCAATAAAACAGCAACAAAAACACTAATAATAAAACAGGAGAGAGAAGAAGAAGAAAAAACACATATATATAAAACCTTCAAACATTTCACTGTCACAACCCCTTACCACCCCTGCCTTCATGTGTGTGTGTGTGTGTGTGTGTGTGTGTGTGTGTGTGTGTGTGTGTGTGTGTGTGTGAGTTATTCCCAGTGTGGTGTGGTCGTGTGAGGCTGGCCAGGTCCCTACAATGCCCTCACCCTTACAATGCTTCGGTGGGGATGAGGTGGAATTTTCATGAGACGAAGCCAAGTCGTGAGTGTCTGTATTCATGGAGAGAGAGAGAGAGAGAGAGAGAGAGAGAGAGAGAGAGAGAGAGAGAGAGAGAGAGAGAGAGAGAGAGAGAGAGAGAGAGAGAGAGAGAGAGATAGGGTACATATAATACTAATCATGCTTGTACACTTATGGAACCTACAATACACACACACACACACACACACACACACACACACACACACACACACACACACACATACACACACACACACGTACACTTCCTATTTTACGTAAGACCAACACCAACAATGACCTTCAGAAGTGATTCCTTAGGTGTGATTTTTCTCGTTTTTTTCTGTTTGAAGATAAATTCGTAAGTTGTAAGAGAAACAGTAGTAGTAATAGTAGTAATAGTAGTAGTAGTAGTAGTAGTAGTAGTAGTAGTAGTAGTAGTAGTAGTAATTGGTGTTTTTCTTACACTATAAAATTTACTGAAAGAGAATAACACTTACCATTTCTCAACCGTCGTAGTGGTGGTGGTGGTGGTGGAGGCAGTGGTGGTGGTGGTGGTGGTGGAGGTGGTGGAGGCAGGAGGTTGGGGGGAGGGGGGGTGGCACTGAGGTCATATCGTGCCACGCCGTTAAGAAGTGCCCCTGACAGTTTACTTGCGACAGTCCCCTTCACACCGACCCTCCTTCACACACACACACACACACACATACATACATACATACACACACCTTTACCTGTACGGGGGAAGAGAAGCACAGGTTAATAAAGTATATATTATCTATACACGTGTCTCTTTCTCCCTCACAAGTTTAATATATAACTGTGAATAAACAAATAATTAAATGTATGTACTTGTATTTCTCTCCCTTGTAAGAATCTATACATCCATAATATTTGACTGAATAACAAACACACAAAAAAATATATCGAAAAAATACTTATGCAACACTGTAACAAGATTAACAAGTATATATAACACTTACAAACCACCTCATAAGAAAGTCAAAAGAAAAAAAATAGTGTTACAAGGGTGATGGTGATGGTGACGGTGTACCCTTAATTAAAACATCAACAGTATAATGGTGATGACTAGTGTACAGAGTGTTCATCATTCCACGGCAGGTACTGAGGACATGCACCAATTACACACACACACACACAAGCACAGTCACCTTCCTTCCACGCACCACGCCAGGAATAAGAGATCAGGGTGGGGTGACGAGTTGGTGATGGTTGACAGGAATTAATGGACGGAGTTAATGCGTGTGGAAGAACAACACCATGAACAAGAACGAGAGTATGGATAAGGGAAATATGGAAAGCAGTTTAGTATGAAGTAAAAATAATTATAGAATGTTATGTACGTGAGAATATTATACGTACGTCATTTTCATTATTAATATGAATGGAAACGTGGTATAACCTTCCATTAATTAAGAACAGTGAATGGTTTTCTCTCCCGCCCCTGAGCAGTGATTCCCAAACAGGTGATGTGTGTGTGTATGTGTGTGTGTCTCCTCCAGCCTTGCATGAGTGATATACTACCTATTTGTGTTACCATTGTTTCCATGTCAACGGCCTCATACAACGAGGTGATTACTTTTCGGATCTGTAATATCACACACGACACTCACGGCTCAACTAAACATCAGAGACGTGTTCCCGCCATCTATTTGTGAAACATGTCACTAACCCTACCAGAACTATATGATCTGTAGATGTTTAGTTCGAGGGAATTATCTAATCACACCATCAATTACGTTAAGTAGCCTAGCCTTGACACCTTAGCGTACTACGTGTGCCTTATTGAGGGGACGTTTGTGTTACGTTTAACCTGCCGTACACACTATAAGATAAAACATAATTACTTTAGCTTATTCTATCACAGGTGTTCCCAATGAGGGGGGAAGACATGACCTTCTATGGGGTCTGCTGTGTGTGTTCAGAACCATAAACGAACTACAATTATGAGTTTCAGTTAAAACCTGTTACTTCCACACCAATATATTTGAAACTTTATTGTTCAGTTTTGATCTTATAGCTCCTCGCATTATTACATTCATCATTAGGGGATGGTGGGGCTACAAGTCACAATACTCTCAATTTGAACCACCTACTCATTCTATCTACTACTTTTGAAAACCCTTATCAGCCAAGTTTTTCTTTAATAACTCAAGTAATGATAGAACGTAACTGTATTCATCATCAAAGTATTACGACATTTGTGTTCGATGTCAAGTGAGACTTATCATCATCATAGCGACCTGTGATTATTGACTTAGTTTTGCACACATTACTACTACAAACCATAAGGAAAGGTGTACCCAAAGTTGGCGTTATCCTCTCCCCCTAACCATTACATCCTTCCCTTTCCCAGTGTTGAAGATACTTAGTAGAGTAAAAACAATTACTAAAAAAAATAATTGAATAAACTAAGCAATAATATCATCATCCACATTTCCTGCAACTTTCATAACAAACAGAAATAAGACTAAAATCACCATTAAATATTTGTCCTTGTGTACAGAAACAAATACCTAAGTCACTCCTATATATATTGCGTTTTCTATGATTTCTTGTATTAAAAAAGGACGCAGTTTTATACCTTAAACTTATCATTAATGTTAGTTTCTATGATTCCAATGCAACAGATTCCTTCCTCAATCTTGTCTACTCCATGTCAATCAGTTGCTCGTCTATTTCAAACTATCCCACTAAAACTTATATACCTATCTGTCGAATTATCTACCTGCCCACTAATACTTAATTAATTTATCTATCTAGTTTTCTACCTGGCCACTAATCTTATTTAATTTATCTATCTAGTTCCCTACCTATCTTGTTTTCTTTTTATAATCTCTAAATTGCCTACGATTGTTATCCTGGAGCAGAGATGATTCAATAATCCTCGTAAATTATATAGCTCCAGACCTTATAGTTTTGCTAGGGTGAAGAGAGCCATACAACCTCTCTCCAAGTTAAGTTTGCCGTGACCTTGAATCAAAACCACAACCTTAATTTACGCACCGGGCACTACCTCACACCCACACATTTATCGATTGAGGAAGGAGACAATCTTAACAAAAAATATCATAATAATAATTGGTTGAAACTGCAAATTGACTGCCAGATCTCTTTCCCATATACATAATTGTAGTTTTAATTGGTTGTATGAATGAGTGAGTTAATGTAAATAAAGTAAGGGCAACATGGCATAGGATCGAGGGAACCTAACCAAGTCAAGGAATTTCCAACACCTTGACCTGTTTTATACAAGGCAACACAGGCGAGGCAAGTCCATCTGTGCCTCCATATGCCTACTGGTGCCAACCGTTAATGAAAAAAAAAAAAAGGATTGATTCAGAATGGTGTCATCAATCCCAAGACATTATTCAGTGCATCAAATACTATCAGCTTACCTTTAGGAACAATAATCTTTTTGTTATAGTTCACAATTGCATTATATTCAATCAGGTTAGTGAGTGCTTGAAATACTATCAACTTAACTCTACGAACAATCATTTATTTTTTATAGTAAGACCAGGTTAGTTAGTGCTTGGAGTACAGAATTAATGTTTTGTTAGTATCTAGCACTACTTCCATCACTAATGCTAATGTTATGTTAGTACTTTGTGAGTTGTTACACTTCTAATCTTGTGAATACCTAATACCAAGGAGAGAGAAGGCACCCAAACATAAAATGAATTGACACCAGATATATCAATTGCACTACAGATACACTACATAACTAAACCCAAATGCATTCCTCCCTCACCATACACTATCTTCCCATTACTCCAACACCGGAACTTTACAATGCACCAAAGATACTTACTTACTTACTTACACAAGATCAAAAATAAAATATATATAAAAAAAAACCCGACAACTGGGAACCAAAACGAGAATCACGGAATAAAAAAAACATATACTTTATTTTCTCAACCAGGACAAATACAGGACAACAGGACAACAACTGTCTCTCTCTTTTTCTCTCTCTCTCACTCACTCACACAACGTAACAAAACACATAATACACTCTACAAAAATACATATAACCATCTTGTTCCCTTCGTTACTTTCCCTTACGCTAACCTATCACAACACAGGTATGCACAGGTGATGCTTACAGCTACTAGTGTTTCCTCCTTGTCTTCAAACCTGAGTGGGAGAAAACAACAGATGAAAGAAATTATAATCAGTTCAGTGGTGATGAAAATAATTATGTTATGATCTAGAAAAATAATAATAATAATAATAATAATAACAATCTGCAATATTTCCACTAAAATCGTCATTATAAAACACGATTACTTACAATTTGGATCATCTATCTATCGATCTATATACAATTTTAACCATAATTACATAAAAAAACAAATTAAAACATCTACAACCACACACACACACACACACCACAACCCAACCACACACCTTCCTTGCCCTTTCCACCTGTCTTGCCCTTGCCCTTAGCAGAGGAGGAAGTCTTTTGTTTCTTGGCTGGAGGGTGGTTGTCTTGAGGTTGTGGCAGCATCATGTAGAGGGTCGAGGGAGGTGAACCCAAGCATCTCCGACCCCATGCTGCCGAGAGTGGTGATCTGGCGCTGGTCTGCTCACTCCTTCTTGGTGAGCTGCTTGCGGATCATGTGTGACTCCTCATACCTGTGGGGGGTGAGGGAAGGGTGAGTGGTGTGTGTGTGTGTGTGTGTGTGTGCGTGTGTGTTGAAGGAGAGGCATTTTTGTAGAGTGAAAATAAAAAAAATTGACACATTAATATAAAAAGTGAATTAAGGCAAGTAATAAATGATCTTGCTTGCTTAAAAAGAGATAAATAAATTAAAAGAGTGAGAAAACGATACACAATAATTTAGATGTGTACAAAAAATAAATAAAATATTGACTTGCTGGCTTAAAAAAAAGAAAAAAAAGTGACTCACTTATAAAGAAAAAAAAGAGTGAGGAAAAGACACATTAATTTATACATACCAAAAAAGAAGAAGAAAAAAAAATACACATTGGATTGCTTACATAAAGAAAAAGAGAAAAGAAAGTAAGAGAACAAACCACATTTAAACCCCAAGACTCACTCCTCCAGCTCCCTCCTCTGCTTGATTGCCTTCTGCCGCAGGACGTCTTGGTTGTACACTACTTCAGGGTCCTCGGTGTGGTCCTGAAGGGCATCACGCAGCATACTGGAGCTAAGGACACACCGCCTCGCCTCTCCTTGTCCTTGTCATCCTCCAAGTCTGGCGGACACACAAGCAAGGCTGAGGATAATTGATAAGGTTGATAACATTGAACATTTGCCAGATAATCATCAAGGCATCTGAAAATTAAATGATAACGATAAATTGAGCAAAGATATTTACATAAAACTTAAAACATATATATAAAACAAAATATATATAAAGGTCACAAAAAAAGGCAGGTCAACCTAACTGACCCTCGCCGTGGTGAGGCCGCCGTCCCTGATTGTCTGTGCCAGGGTGTCAAAGGTCACCTGGGCATGGTTGAGGGTGGTGGTGAGGTCAGGTCAGCCAGCAGTGCCACGCCCCGGGGAAGGTCAGAGGCGATGGCGGTGCTGGCGTCATCCTGCAGTGCATTTAAGTTAGGTTGGAGGTGTCACCCACCGCGTTCGCATTAAATTTGACATTTTCATCGTACAAAGTTTCAAAAACACTTAGAAAGTTATCAACAGAATAATCCGCTATTCCTACGGCCTGTGCCTTATTATTTAGCTGGTAAAGCATCTTTCAAGTTATGTTAGATTGATTGTGTTACGTTAGGTTTGGTTCGGTTAAGTTTGGTTATATAAGCTTTTTACCCAAAAGTTAGGCACGTGCCGTATCTATAACCGAGCACTATGAGGATACGACTTACGTTAGGTTATGGTTAGATTAGGTTATGTTAGGTTTGGTTATATAAGCTTTTTATATTTTATTTCCCAAAAGTTAGGCACGTGCCGTATCTATAACTGAGCCCTATGAGGATACGGCTGCCGTACCTATAAGCTGTGCCTATAAGTGCTTACAGATACGGCAACCGTACTCCGTTGTTATCCCCTATTCATACAGCTGCCGTACCTGTAAGCACTCCCAAAACTAAATGTTACAAGCTTAGTTTAATGGTAATTCTTAGTTTGCGGAGCCAGTTCAATGATATAGGTACGCAGAATAACGAAACACACATAATAAAAGAGGTAAGAATATATTACACTATGGATGTCGTTTACCATAACAATATCTGGAGGGAAACAAATGAACAGGATGGCAGTGTACATTTCTTGAGGTCACTGCCTCAGAGCCGTGCTGATGCACCGCTCCTCACGTATATACTTAATAACCAAGCCATCACCTTAGTAGCAACACCTTATAACAAGCATTAACTAACTCTATAACAACTAACTAGACCTTCAACAACCATTCCCTTTACAACACAAGAATATAAGGAAGCTACAAAGGGCCTGGAGGTGTGACCGTGATTAATGTATCAGAACCATCGACAAGTAAGACAAGTAAGTTCATGTAACATCCCTATAATTACTTGGTTCCCTAATTAAAGGTTATTAACACCCACCTATATGCTTCCCTCAGTCATTATACGCCCCCTGCACCTTCACCAAGTCTAAGGTCACGTGGGAGGTCATCAAGAAGTCAAATTAACGGGTCAAAGTCACATTAAATTACAAACACGTGCGACCTCGATGGTCTCCAAGTCTTGGTCTTGAAAAGATTTTTCAATGGCGTTACTTTATACTATTTTATTCATTATTATATCTTGTGATCTCCTATTATAAATTATTCTTAGCATAAATTATCTTTACATTATAAATAGAGTCATAGTGATAATTTATTAAACTCAACCAAGTGTCATTACACTTCCTCCAAGGATTTTACGAACTATACAACTTCTATTATATCACTACATATATAAATAATGTATATAAAGCATAAAATAAATTATTAACTAATATGCAACACTTGTACAACTTGAAAACCATTATCATACATCTATCCTATAAGTAAACCTATTTTAATACCTTCCTATTGTATGTTTCCCTTTAATTTCTCTCTCCAGTGCTTCCCTATCCTTCTAACACCCTAACTATATATACCATTAACCCATTATCTACATTAACACACCTTAACAAACAGGTACACTCAATTAACCATTATTTCCTTCCATGCAGAAATCACTACAATTAGCAAAACACATTTACATATTAATTACATTTACAATCATAAACTGACCTTAACTGACTTATCTAACACACTTTAACTAACATTTTAATTATAATCTTGACCCAGAATACCCTTAATCACCTTATTTCCGCAGATAAGACATAAAACAAAGGGAGGAAATAGAGATATATGATAAGATAATAACATTTAAACCATATTTACAACCCTAAACAGTTCTGCAAACCCTTATCTTACCCTTTCTACTATTAAACCTAACCTTAAACTAGACCTAGAATACATACAAGTCCCTTAATTACGAATAGAGGGTATGGAATACGGGAATAAAGAGGAATAATGTTAATAAAATAGAGACAAATGACAAGATTAACCATATTTACAACCCTAAACAGCCCTTAAAACCCTTATCTTACCCTTGCTACTATTAATTCTAACCCTAAACTAGACCTAGAATACATACAACACCCTTGATTACGAATAGAGGGCATGGAATAAGGGAAATAAATGGGAATAATGGAGAGAGAAGGAAAGCCTTGGTATCTGTGTGTCGTCTGCTTCCTCCCCTTACGCCATTTTCAAGAACAGGTCATATTTTGGACATTTTTTCCCATTTAGAGGCGACAGGAAACATTCAAGTGGAGAGTGAGTATAGTTATGGGAATGAGGCATCTATTATATACCATTATGAGGGTGTGTTAATGAGGGAAATGAGGTGAAATGAGGGAGGAAGTGAAGGAGCTGTCATTGAATCTGTCTTTATCTGGGTTGAATTACCTCGTTATGTTATTTAATTACTTTATTTGACCTCATAATGACACAGGTACTGGTCATAGGTAATTACAGGTGTGAGGGGAATAGGTAATAAGTGTACAATTACCTTGGAAAATGTAATAATATGATAGAAAATCCTTCGTTTTGATAATGACATTTGGTACCACAATATTTTAATAAGAATAATGGTTAAATAATAGTTAATATAGACAATTAATGGTAATTCAGGAGTTATGAGACAATTAATGGGTGTTTAATAACTAATAGTCATATAATATAATAGTTAGTAGGCTGTGAATGTAATTATAATGATTAAATAGGCTGTTAATGGGTTAATAGTGTGTTAATGGGTATGTAATGGTATATAGGCCTAGATGGTTTATTAATGAGGTGAGATAATGGATAGTTAGTGGTGTTAAGGGTTAATGGGTGGTTATATAATGGGTGAAATGTACCTGAGAGAGACAATGGAAGGAGGAAGGTAGAAGAGATAGAAGAAAGAAAGAGGAGAAAGAAGGAGGGAAGAGGAGAAAGAAGGAAGGAAGAGGAGATAGATGGAAGGAAGAGGAGAAAGATGGAAGGAAGAGGAGAAAGAAGGAAGGAAGATAAGAAAGAAGGAAGGAAGATGAGAAAGAAGGAAGAGGAGAAAGAAGGAAAGGAAGAGGAGAAAGATGGAAGGATAAGGAGAAAGAAGGAATGAAAGATATTTTATTTTGTTGTTTGTTTCATTCTTCTGTTTTTTTTTATATGTGTCATTTGTATGTCATTTTTCTTATTTTCTTCTATCTTACAAGTTGATTTTTATTTTAATTTTGTTTTTCTTTTCTTATCTCTCTTTCTTACATAATTTTTTTTTAAGAATGTGATTTATCTTTTCCTTTTCCTTTCTTACCTTTCTTTTCTTTCTTTCTTTTCTTTCTTTCTTTCTTCCAATACACTTTACTCCCTTTTTTCTTTATACTTATTTTACATATATTTGATAGAAATTATTGATGTTTGAGAATTAAAACCTGAGTCATTGTATTTAAAGAGAATGTGAAATACTTAAGAATGAATTAAATGTAAGTATATAAGTATTTAAGTATTAAATCCATATATTATAACCATTAACTACTCCTATGAATAAAATCTAATCATCATTTACTCCTCACCACCACCATCACCACACCAATCACCACATAAAGTAATAAAATAAAGAAAAATAAACTAAATCACCTCTACTTTAAAAAAAAATTAATTAACAAGTCCTCTCCACCTCCTCCTCCACCTCCACCTCACCACCATCCATCCTTCCGCAGGACTGAAAGGCTGTGTGAGGATGGCGGCCTGTGTGGGGGTCCTGCCGGCACCTCCCCCGGGAGCACCACCGCCCCCGTCCTCCCTGCTCAGCGACACACACCGTTACGCCTGCAAGTCCTACGCCAACAAGCTGCTGCAGAACCTGTGTGCGCTGTGGCATTCTCAACACTTCTGTGACGTGGAGATTTCTGCGGGAGGCCTGGTGGTGAAGGTAAGGAGGGGGGTGAAGGGGGGGGGACAGAAGGGACAGGATAGGAAAAGAGAAGAAAGGGGATAGGATAGGAAAAGAGAATAGAGGGATAGGGATAGGAAAAGAGAACAGAGAGAACATGAAACAATACTGATAAAGAATAGATTAGTGTAGCAGAGATTAATGCAAATAGTGAAAGAATTATAACCTTAATAAAAATATAACAATAGAGGGAGTGAGGATAGTAATTATAATTCCACATGTTTAATAATTCCTCCTCCTCCTCCTCCTCCTCCTCCTCCTCCTCCTCCTCCTCCTCCTCCTCCTCCTCCTCCTCCACCCAGGCTCACCGTGCAGTGCTGTCAGCGGGCAGTGCATATTTCCAAGCCATGTTCACTGGTGGTTTGGCGGAGGAGACGCAGACGCTGGTGGAAATTAAATCTATTGCACACACTGTCATGTCACAACTCATCAACTTCATCTATACTGGTGTGTACGTGTGTGTGTGTAGTGTGTGTGTACGTGTGTGTACGTGTGTGTGTTGGAATATATATAGTGAAAGAGTTGATATACGTACATGTCTTGCTATTTGTTTATATTTGTTTAACTTATCCTTGTACATATTTTTTTTCTTCTATTCTATCGATCTCTCTTTCCCTCCACTTCTCTCACATAATCCTATCAATTTATCCTTTCTTTCCTCCATTTACTCCCTCCTTCCCTCCAAATACTCCCTCCTTCCCTCCACACACTCCCTCCTTCCCTCCACTCACTCCCTCCTTCCCTCCACCCCACAGGAGACATTGAAATCACCGTTGAGAATGCACAAGAGTTGGTCGTGGCAGCGGACATGCTTGAGATTCACCACGTAGTGCATGTAGGGACCAACTTCTTAACCAAGGAGCTGCACCCTACTAATGCACTCGGAATATACAGGTGAGGGGGTGGATGAGGGTGTGGATAAGTGTGGTGGATAGGTGTGGTGTGGGGTGTGAGGGAAGGGTATGTGTGGTGAGGTGGATTCAGAGGTGGTGGTGAAGGGTAAGGAGGTGGTAGGTAGGTGTGGATAAGGTGTAGTATGTGTAAATTTTAGAGTTTATAGGTAAGGGTCTAGAAGAGTAAGGGAAAGGGGGAGAGGAGGATATGGAGGTGATATAGATAGACAAGGCTTGATTCTATAACACACACACGCACACACACATACCATCACCTCACCTCCCTCCACATAGGTTTGCAGAAGCACACACACACACCATCACCTCACCTCACCTCACCTCACCTCACTCACCTCACCTCCCTCCACACAGGTTTGCAGAAGCGCATCACCTTGTTGAGCTCCTGGAGGCAGCGAGGGACTACATCTTTGCAAACTTCTCCGAGGTGGTAATGGAGGATGAGTTCTTGGAGATACCCCGAGACGTCCTCGTGCGCATCCTTCAGTCCGAGTACTTACGCATCGACTCCGAGTTCCAGGTTAGAGTTTCATCCTTTATTTTAACTCTTCATTATAACTAGCATCACTTTTTTTGTACCTATCTTCCCTCGTGTAACAGTAAGATACATAACACCTTCCCCCCCTCCCCCCCTATAGGTGTTCTCGGCTGCCATGCGCTGGATCGGCCAGGACATAACGATGCGACGGCGGTACGTGTTCGACATCCTCAACCAGGTCCGCTTGGCACTCATCCCTAGTAAGCTGCTCGAGAAATCCATCTGTGAGTGTAGTGACATCAGCCTCAAGGTCGCCCTGCGCAGCATACAGAAGGACCTGGCCAGTAAACGCGGCAGTCTGGTTCCTCTCTACGTCCAGCCCAGGATATGCGCGCGGAAGAAGATATACGTGATAGGCGGCTCCAAGCGAGAGTTAATCAGCTCTTGGACGCGCTCTGAGTGTACCTTTGAGAGTGTGGAGTGCTTTGACACCTACCGCAAGGAGTGGCAGAAGGTGTGTCCCATGGAGATCGGCCGCATCCTCCCTGGTATCTCCGTGCTAAATGGTCGCATCTACGTGGTGGGGGGGGAGCAGGAGTCACAGATCCTGGCCAATGGTGAAGTGTATGACCCCCAAGAGGACATGTGGACCAATATAGCGTCCATGGTGATCCCTCGGTGTGAGTTTGGTCTGTGTGCGCATGAGGGGTCCCTGTACGCGTTTGGAGGCTGGGTCGGAGAGGACATAGGTGGCTCCATAGAGAAGTACGACCCCATAGCTGATGAGTGGCGGCTCGAGTCTAACATGCCCGAGGCCAGATTCAGGTGAGAGAGAGAGAGAGAGAATATGCTTGTTCTGTGCTACAACATCACAGTTTCATCCTTAATATTGCTCTTAAAATATCACACTTTCCTCTACCACCAATCTTAACCCTTATGACTTATACACTACCACCTCCTCCTCCTCCTCCTCCTCCTCACCACACCCATTAATTACAGCATGGGCGTGGTACAGCATCAGGGCCTCATCTACATCGTTGGAGGGTGCACACACAGCCAGCGCCACCTACATGACCTGCTCTGCTACAACCCGGTGACAGGGGAGTGGCACAGTCTGGCACCCATGTTGACCCCTAGGAGCCAGATGGGTGTGGCGGTGCTGGACGGCTTCCTGTACGTGGTGGGCGGGACGAATAGACACACGGTACTGACGTCGGTGGAACGGTACTCTTTTGAACAGGTGTGTGTGTGTGTGTTTTGTTTTTAGATAGATAGTTAAGTAAATGGTATTGATAAGAGGTTAGGTTTGTTTGCCTTTATAGTATTTGTTTTTTTAAGTTTAAAGAAGATAATGACGTCCTCTTTCCTCCTCCTCCTCCTCCTCCTCCTCCAGAACAAGTGGTTTGCGTGTCCGCCCATGTCAGTGGGGCGAGCCAGTCCGGCCGTGGCAGCTACCAACTCACTCCTGTTTGTGATTGGCGGCGACCAGACCAGCGAGGTGAACGACTTCTACCGGGCACAGGTGAGTGTGTGTGTGTGTGTGTGTGTGTTGGAAATGTTTCAGTAATACATTTTTTCCTATAACATATATCTATTTATTTCACTATTATGTATATATATAAATCATCCATACATAGATACAAGGCAGTGACCCCTTGCTATGCCCCCCAGGTCACCATTGCACACGTGGAGTACTTTGACCCCAACACCAACCGTTGGCTGGACTGCACTTCATTACCCGAGAGTCGGTCGGAGGCCGGCGCAGTGGTGATCTGACCTCCCCCACCCGCCCTGCGCCGGCCCCAGCCCACCCGCCGAGGCCACCGTCCCCTTGACAGGGAGGAGCAGGGCCCTGAATGCCCCCTTGTGGTGAGAAAGCGAAGCATAAGTCGACAGGCACACAGCCCCAGACAGCCCGCCTAGCACTGCCCTCCCTCCAGCCCCACCCACACACTGGTGCTCACTACACCCTACACAGGTTCATTCATCCATCAGCAACATTGTAGTGCATTTGTTAGCTCAGAGGAACCTGCGTCCACACCACCCAGTCCCAAGGTGAAGTTCTTAAAAGGTCTATTAAACAGGTCTGGTCTGCCCTGGCGAGGCTCTCAGTCCTGCTGTGATATCCTCAAAGGGTTTCTAAGTAGACATGATCTACTCAAAATATTCTAGTCATCAAAAAAGTAAAGTTTGAAAAATTGCATTCAATCTAAATTTACTGACTGACTTCATTAAATAGTTATCAGTCATAAATGAAAACCCAATCATCTTTTCCGGGTAGATTTGACATTTTTTGGGGGGAATTAAGTCAAAAAAGTTGAAACATTAATGGATTTAAAGTGTATTTGACCTTGACCTTGACCTTGAGACATTGTCGTAAGAGGACTCTGTAGTTTTGGTTAGTGTGTTTAATGGCCAGAGTGTTTGGCCGTCATGGTGTGGAGGCTGTGAGGGAGGAACACACCTCTGATCCCATCCCATAGTGGTGGGGGAGGAGGTGTTGATAGTATATATTTGGCTGTGTGAATCAATGGTGTATCTGTGTGTCTTTGCAGAACCAGGAAGCTCAGTCCAAAAACTCAAACCAAAAATACTATCCAAAGTCAAAATGAAAACATTACCCAACAAGAACATTGGTAATTATCTTGGATTGGGGAACCATTCTTCATAACCATAACAACAAGAACATGGAGTGTTCTTCTTCGCGTGAACAATTACTGATAACTCAATCTGACATCAAACAGATGGAAGCAAACATGGGAGTGTGTTGAACAGTGCATCAACACCCAACAACTGCAACATTTGTAGTTGTAAATTACCTAAAAAGTTATTTCAGATTACAAGATCACCATCTGGTATCTATACAATCAGTAATACTTGTGTGCATTGTACACTGGTATTAAGGAGTGTGTTGGTGTGTGCCTCAACCTCATTGACATTGTGTGCGTGTCATTGTAAAGGAGCGGTGGTCAGCCCCGGATCAGCTGGTATGTGTCCATCAGCCACAACTGTTCTAAAAAGCTCAACCTACACCTTAGGAACACATTTGACCTGTTCATGACCCGTGGTGGTTCCTGGGAGCTCAGGTCACACCAGGAACATTACTTTAGTGCCGCAATCATGTGGTGCAGTTGTTCCCTTAAGGTGAAGTGAGGGTGTAGGACCATTGGTGTGACACAGGCCACGTGGGGCGAGGAGGGAGGTCACCCACCTGAGGGGGAGTTGCCTCCAGGGGTGAGTACTGTGTAGGTAGTCAGCTTGCATCACTTTGTTGAGGCCTCGTAGTAGCAGTGGTTAGGTTGGTAGAGTAGCGCCGAGTCTTAGTTGAGGTGGATGGATTTGTAGCTTAATGCCAAAGGGTCTTTTGTATGATAATTCTGAAGGTGTGTTACACCTCATCTAACCTTCTTTGGTGTTTGTGAATGTCCAGCCTTAACTCAGTCCTGTTGAGGAATGGTAGTTTTTATGTATTAGTTCTATATTTCAAATTTGAAATGCAAGTTTCTTAAGCACTTGTATATACAAGTGTCAATCAAGAGGAGGCTGGGTGGTCACTGGTCACCAAGACAAGGACACCAACACCAGCAACAGTTATACTCTGTCCTGCTTCCCTCATTCATCTTCAGAAGGGAAATGAGGAAAGGTAACACAAGAGCATTACAGGAAGCAGCCATTACTGTGTCAGGTTCATACTCACTTAATGCATTGTTTGTCTGTCATTACCACAACACATGACGAATGTTTCCCTAAAGTGAAACAAAACACTGAGAATATTTATCAGGAAAATTTATACAGACTGAATAATTAGTGTGAGATAAAACATTGTAACGAGTGTGTTGTCCAAGTATTGAGTGTTGGTGAGGTGCCAGGGTGGTGCCTCCTAGTGTGCAGTGCCAGTGAGGTCAGTGTAACCCACCCAGCCTCCTCCACCTGTAGACACACTAGACCATTGCTTTGTTCTGTGAGGAGTGAGTGGTGGTGGGCGGCCCCATGTGTGGCCGGCCGGACCTATCTGCTTGTCATTGCCTTACACAGACTATCCTGTGCTTTACCTGTACATAATGAAGCTTGGTCAAGAGGCTTCGTGGTGACCATTCTTCACATGCTTGTGTGTGGGCGGTGACTGGGTGTGAGGGAGTGTTTGAGGGTGTGGGGATGTGAGGGTGACAGGGTGTGCACGTGGAAGGCAGAGGATGTGAAAGGACCATGAAAGAGAGAGAGAGTGTGTGTTGAGGTGAGATAGAAGAGCAAGGATGTAAGGCAGGTGGTGTTGGTGTAAGGTGTGTGATGGTGTTGACAGTAGTGTTGGTGAGTGCTTGGTGTTGCCTGAAGGTCCCTGTCGCTTGTATGTGGTGTCTGTGCATTTTCTTACAGTATTCTACACACACACAAACACATACACACACACACACACACACACAGCATAGCTTTCTGTCCAGTGTCTGTCTCACTAGTGCATGGATGGCAACACATAGAGAGGAACTTTAACAATGATTCAGAATAATGAAAAAACAATGCAAAGATGAGAAAAAAAAGTTGTAAAACATGTACATTTAGGTGACTCAGCTGTACATAGCACTTCAACATCCGCTTCAACTCTCACTAAGTAACAGGACCATCGCTTGTCTTGTTTCAGTGGCACATTGGTTAGTTTTGCTCTTGTTTAGATATCTCACTGTAGATAGGGCACTGGAGGGTGGTGTAGGGGAGTAGGCGTGAGAAGAGCATGGTAGGGGCATTGTAGGAGTGGCAGGGGAGTCATCATGGTGTTGTAAGGGCGTGGGGGAGGGACTTAAGGGGATGAGGGGGAGGGACGGTGTGCACAGAGAAGAGAGCCGACTGACTCGACCTGAATGTCTAGCCTGAGATTATCCGTCGTAAGCTTAATCAAATTGAATCCTAGTTTTATTGTATATTTTATGGAGTCTCCCCTCCACTGCATGCTGTGGAGGGAGTGTGGAGACTCCAGCCATTTATTAGTTAAGTCTATATTTTACTGAAGTTATATTCTATTCAAGAGTTTTATATACGCTATACATAAATTATATAATTATTTTATACATATATATATATCATAGTATACCTATACCAAAAAACACAATTTGATATACATGAACAGGGTGTCAGGTAAGGGGAAGGGAAGGCCAGGTGTGTGGTGACACCTTCCTAACTTGGACTGGAAAGGTTACTCTCCTGTAACTCTCCCTTCCCCAGCCTGCTTCTGTACACCACTTCCTGGTTTGATAAGGAACCATTCCATTATTTACTTACACTAAAGTTACATTCTTGACACACTTCACTCAACAATCACTTTCAATATGGAACATTTTTTTCAGAATTGTATGACATCCTACTTAACCTAACTGACTGTGACTCTAACTGTGTGCAAATTACTTAACACAAAACACTTCTCCTTTATGGTTATGATTATTGAATTAAGGAGAAACTTGGCTTCTGGTGAAT
This sequence comes from Metacarcinus magister, assembly GCA_029783475.1. NCBI lineage: Eukaryota > Metazoa > Arthropoda > Malacostraca > Decapoda > Cancridae > Metacarcinus > Metacarcinus magister. Next base: position 5,115,275 of record JAPQNM010000037.1, on the reverse strand, counting down.
CGTAATGGTTTCTAAGAATTCCAGCCATTCATTAAACAAGGGAATGGTGTTCAGTTATATTTTGTTTCATATAAGACTATTGGTATGAATGTGCATGTATGTGAATTATACAGAAACTATTATTACAGAATATTTATTTTCAGTTATGAATTGTTACTTTATAGATCTGATGCAATTTAAGGTATTTGTTTACCTCCAATACAAGATTATGTGTTATGTTTTAATCTAATACTCAACAGTTTACAAAGCATTTATTGAATGCATTCCTTCAAGTTTCTGTCTCTTGTCTGTAGTGACTGGCCATCACCAGGCATGTGTGTGCACACGTGTATGTGTGTGTAGATGTGTGTGTGTGTGTGTGTGTGTGTGTGTGTGTGTGTGTGTGAGTGTGTGCACATACTCCTGGGATGCAACATTGGTCAAGCATTTCCTACATGTTCCCTGAGGTCATTGAGTTGACAGTAGTGGTGTTTACAGTGTCACACATGAGTGTAGACAAACACACCTTCATCAGGAGCATGGGAGGACAGGCATGACTGTGTGTGTGTTTGGTGTGCAGGGAAGTCTTGGTGTTGTGAGGCCTCCCTGCCCCACCTGCCTTCCATACCCAGGTGATCAGTCAAGGCTTCTTTACGCTTGTCCTAACCTATTTTAATTTTCCTTTCATTCCATTAATTTATTGTAGTGTGCTGGTCTGCTTCCACAACATTATCTCAGAATACTGTACTCACTTCCAGGAGAGGAAGGAGCAAGGATTACACAGGAACACTATCTTACCATTACATAAATACTCATACAGAGTGAATTGTTTGCGTCCTTCAGTGTGTTTCACATTATGTTTATTTATTATTCATGTCAGGCGGCGGAGAGTACTCAGTGGTCACACAAAATGAATCCTCAATTGTTTTCCAAAATTATTTAGTTAAACTAATATGACCTTTTCCGCACACTTCCAAAATTCATTACGTATGTTTCCTACATTTAACTTTGATGTGTCGGGTTTTCTTGCCATGAATTGACACCTTGTGTGTGATGCATTCATGCGAAGGGTTAATGCAATCCTGAAGGAACCTCACTAAACACACTGTTGTCCATGTCATCAGGGACACATTTGTATATATTCCGGCATCTTGTGCATCAAAATTGAGGATTCAATGTTGATCAACAAATCCATTTATTTATTTTTTCTTTAAGAAATTTTTGTAGTCATTCCTACAGACAGCACTTCAAGATGAAGTGGACTGCTGTAATAAACACACCAATTATCATTATATTACCCAAGGACCTCCATCATACCTTGAAAAAGATAAGAAAAGTGTAGCCAGTGAAACAGCCTCGTGTTGGATGAACCATTGCAAGGTTCTCTCAAGGTCAACTGAAACCCACCTGTTGTATCCAACTTGTATCTGGCATAACTTGTTCATTCCCAGGTGTGTGCCAAGTGTACCACCACTGTTCAAGTCGAATGTAACAGTCTGATAAAACCACATTCCATTATAATGTTTTTTTCGGTATATCAGAAACTATCAAAATAAAAAAGCCAAACCAGATATAGTTTTAAGATCGTGGATGAGTCTTGTAGAAACAGAATCCAAGGCTCTACATGTTTTAGTCAAAATTGTAATGAATACTCGTAAGGTGAACTCTAACAAACAAGGTTACAGTGTGTTGAGAGGGTCGGGTGTGAAACAAAGTAATACAAGTGTAACCATCGGGTGATGCAATAGTGTTTGGTGCAGGATTAGTCACCTTAGTAGTGTAGGAATGTTTGATGAGGTTGTGTAGTACATACTTGTGAGTGGTGGTGTGTGTAGCTCATGGTGAGGTGGAGGGCAGCAGCCAGCTCCATCCTGATTTGTGGGACAGGACAATGTGGCTTCTCAATCCAGTACTCTTAATTTGATGTAGAATTTTTCCTCAAATTTGCTGATATGATATAATTACCAAAATGAAAAATCAATAAGAAGTATTACATCTTTGGAACATATTCACATCAGCAAGTCGTGTGTACATACAGTTCAGGAACAAGCTAACAGTAGCTCTAGCACAAACTCTGTGATGTCATTGAAAGTTTATGTTATTGTTAGCAAGTCAGTATTTTCCTGCATTGCTGTAATGGAAGATAGGTTTTACTGTTCAAATGTTAATGTTGAGAATCTCTACAAGTTCTGAAAGTTGAGATGTATGTTTTTATCTGCACTGTTAGTTGTGGAGGTGGACTTTGTAACTTGCTCAGTTCTCAAATAAAATGTAAATGTATACAATCAAGTTTCCTGTTCACCAATCACTATATTACATTACTATGTGTACACCCTTACACCACCACACCATCAACACACACACACACACACACACACACACAAGGGTACACAAGGAAGACAGTGAATATAAACTTGCATAATATATTAAACATATCTATTTACACTTCATATTCGTATTTAGAAAATGTACTGAAACGTCATAATGAAGACTAAAAAACTAAGTGGGAAGTGATTTTGCATATATAAGTATATACAAAATGTTCCCTAATATTAGATCCTTGGTGCATATTAACAGACCTAATTATATCAATGTTTCTTAACCACCAGACTCACACATCAGCATGACACACACACACATACACACACGTACACACACACACACACATTCACGTACACACACACACTCGATGGGTTATGGTGAGCCTGAGTGCACCTAAACTATATAATGTTTCAAATTCAAACAAGTGTGGCATCATCTGCCTCTTTAGTTCTTGTCAAAAGTTTTCAACATAACAGCTGCAAAGAAACACATTTTGCATTTCAAAGTCAGGCACATTTCATACACTAGAAACCTCTCATATAATTGTTCACATGAAAAAAGCAACATATAAATGATTCTTACAACATAAACAATAAGCACACAATGTAACTGACTAGATACCTTACTGGAGGAGGATGGAACAGTGTGTGCATGTGTGTGTGTGTGTGTGTGTGTGTGTACAGGGCACCAGGGAAGCCAGAATCAGCCACACAGAGTAGGCATTGCAAGATTCTACAAAGACAACAATGACCCATGAATATCATTTCAATTATGATCAGAGGCTTAGGACTTCAAGGTAATTGTTGCCGGCATCGCACCACAACTGTGAGGCAGCATCAGTGTGAGGGAAGAGTGAGGACATGGAGGGGAGGCACGGTACTGGCTTCCCCACTCATCAAAAACACACACACACATGCACATACACACAAGCACGCACACACATACATATGAATACTGCCATCCAAGCTGTAGTGAACATGATACACTTCACCATCAACACAAACACTGGTAAGCCCTTGTCTGCACCACTTCAAGCTTCACTGCAATGGAAGAGGCAAACTAACACGCTCAGGACAGTGTACATACATTCTGAACCTTATAACTTGGCATGAGACTTGAGGTGCAACACTGTTCTAACCAATCCTGTGTCTGGGTAAGGGTGTGAGGAAGAGAGGAAGACACCAGCCTCTCCTTAACACTGTGACGTTCTCATAACCTTAGGATGTGATGCAGTGAAGCCACGGAACACTGAGGTGACGTATTGTTCATGAAGGTAGAAAACCCAGTCTGAATCACAGTGTTTCAATGAGGGTATAATGTGGACACCATTTAGCCAGACTGATGTGATGTGTTGCCCGGCTTCACGGCAGAACACAGGTGTGGCCGCCAGCACACAGCACACAGCACACAGCCTCTTCCCTGATGTGGATATGATAGGATATCCACCAATGAGACTGTACAATAACTATTAAAAAATGGTCACAATTAAGGTTTTTTTGATCGGATTGCTGCTACGCCATGCAAGCTTGTGCTCTCTCTCTCTCTAACAAACCTGAAATGATAAAGGTTGTGTATGTGTGTGTGTGTGTGTGTGTGTTGTCTCTGTAGCAGCCACTGTCACACCACCCTCCTCACCCACTCACCTCATCATCCACACACACACACACACACACACACACAGTCACCTGCACACAAGCACCTCAGACCTCCACATCCACAGCAGTAGACAGACAGGCATCACTGGAGAGTAGACCAGACACACTCCACCCATCATCATCATCAGCAGCAGCAGCAGCAGCACACACCAGGGTCCTTGCACCAGCCTCACTAGTAGTACCTGAGCCATCACCAGGCCACCCTCGGGTCACCATGGGCTGGCAGGGGTTAGGTTAGGTTAGGTTAGGTTAGGGTCACCATGGGTTAGGGTGGGGGGCCAGGGGTTAGGGCCACACCCACACGTGTCATTGTGATGGGGGGATGGTGAGGGCTTCTTGACCCCTGCCCAGGTTTGGCTTTGACCCGAACCAAGACATCTTCCACTCCAGTGTTTCCCTCAGTAGTTGTTCCTCGTCTGGACTCATGTGGAGGAGTGTGGCGACGGCGCGGGTCAGGTGGACAGCCTGGTGGAGGGGAGGTGAGGTGACCGTCAGTAACATTCAAGGGTGGAACAGGAAGAGGAAGTGGAAGAAGAAGAGGAATGGGAAGATGAACATTTAATACTTTTAAGTGAATAAATATATGCAAATCTAATAATATTTAGCTATTTATCTCTCTCTCCATCCGTCCAACTGTTAGTCCGACCAATCAACCAATCAATTAACCAACCGACCAACCGTATCTCTCTCTCTCTCTCTCTCTCTCTCCCCTTATACCCACCTCGTACTCCCTTGAGGTGAGGTACTTGATGATGACGTGCTTGAGGTAGGCCAGGTTGGTGTAGCAGTAGTTGTCGTTGCCGTTGGTGCCGGTGGTGGGGCCTGAGGGAGGGAGGGAGGGAGGGAGGGAGGGATGATAAGTGTGGTAGCTACATTTACACTAATGGTCCATAAAATTATCTATACTTCAAACACATTAGGAAAGGTTTTCTATCTCTTATTTTTACACCCTCAAATTAGTCACATTGGAAGATGAAAAAAGTTGAATTTCTAATAAAATTTTCTGTAATTAAACCGTTTAAAGTACTGTGAATGAACAAACTGAACTAATAAATATAAGCTTTACACTCAGCACCCACCCACATACACACACACACACACACACACGTACACACACCCACACACGTACACACCCACACACCCACACGTACACACACACATACACTCACCATTGCCAGCTGCCATCCTGGTCTCCCACTGTTGCTGCGTCTCAGACTGATAGGACGAGAAAGTATCAATTATCGCAGGTGACGAGGACGATGCTAGTAGTGGTGTTGCTGGTGTTGGTGCCGTGGTCTGAGGTGGTGCTGCTGCAGGTGGTGGTGGTGCTGGTGCTGCAGGTGGTGGTGGTGGTGGTGCTGAGTCGCCTGTGTCCGGGGTGAGGCGGAGTTCACGTTGCAGTGTTTTTTTCATGTCCGCCAGCCGTTGTCTTTGTATCTTGAGGTTCTGTGTGTGTGGTGTGTGTGTGTTAACAGGGACTCATCAGAACATTATAACTATACTAATATTATGGTTAGATATTATATGCTTTTCACTCTTTATAACCTAGTCTAATCTAACTTAACTCATCAGAAATATTAATACAATACTAATATCCTGGTTAGATATATATGTTTTTAGTATACTCCTATTTATTACTCTTTTATTAAGGTTTTTTATCTCATATTTGTTTTGTAGTCCTTATCTAGTCTCCTTCTGATGTCAAATTTTTATCTATAGCTCTTGAAAAGTTACTAGTATTCTTCTAATATAAAAAAATGAAGAAAAGAGAGAGAAGATACAGAACCAACGTGTAAAATAAATAAATAAATAAAATAAATAAATATAATCCAGAACAGGTGAGTGATTGCTTACCTGTTTACTCTCGGTCAGCTCCTCCTCCAGTCCCTTGACACTCTCCCTCAAGGCCAACACTGTCTCGGACTCCTCAATCTTGTTCACCAGGTTGGCCTCGGATGCATCCAGCTGCTCCTTGAAGCCTTGGCACTCCTTACTCACCTCCTCCAGCCTTGCCTCCAACTCAGCCACCCTCTCACCCCCCTCCTGTCTCTCCCTCTCCCTCTCTGCTGCACTCTCCTGTAGTACCTCAACACGGTTTGCATATTCATCAAGGTTTTTAGACAGCCTTTCCTTCTCTCCTGATACCACCTCAAGTCTGGCCTCTACCTCCGCCCGGCCCTTCTCTGCTGTCTCCGTGGCACCTCTCTCCCTATCCAGTGTGTCCTGTAGGCTCTTCCTCTCCCCTTGAGCTTTCTGTAGGTCCTCGCGGGTGGAGGTGAGGCCGGTCTCCACCTCTGCCACCTTCCCCTCCAGTTCTGTGATGGTGATTTCCAGTGTGGCGATGGTCTCAATTTTAGCTTGGAGGACCCCGGCGCAGGAACGGCACTTCTCCTCCTCGGCACTCTGGGGGTGAGGAATACAGTGGTAATAATAATAATAATAATAATAATAACAAAAGTAAGGAATCATAATTTTTCTTGCTTTGTTGGAGGCATAAATATGTACAGAAAATTGTAAAGATATAACACAATACAAAGCAAAAAATAATACATTGAAATAATTCTCTCCATTACCATCTCTCTCTCTCTCTCTCTCTCTCTCTCTCTACCACCGACTCACTAGCCTCCCCATCAGCTCCTCCTCCCTGGCCTCCTTCTGCCCCAGCTGCCACTTGAGGGTCTCCACGTCCTCCTTCAGGCGCTCCACCTCACCCTGCAGCCTGCGCTCTGCCTCCACCTTGCCCTCCTCCATCCCCTTCACCTCCGCCCTCAGAGTGAAGAGGGTGGAGGTGAGGGTGGCGGCTCTCTCCTCAGCATCCTGGAGGTCCGTCTGAGGGAGAGTAAAAGATGAATAGAATAAAATCATGTTAGTAAAATAAAGGTATACAAGAATTACCACACACAATCACCGACAACACCATCATCACCACACACAACACCATCATCACCACACACAACCCTCCCCTCACCACACACACCATCTTTCCCTCACCACGCATCACCACACACAGCCTCACCTGGTCCTCGGCAATCTTGGCGTTGAGGTGGTGTATCTGGTCCTCTAGGGTGGTGATCTTGGTGCTCCAGGAAGTCTTGATGTTGTTGAGCTGCTGCCTCGCCTCCTCCAGACTGTGCTCAACACCCTCCCTCTGTTGGTGGAGCGGAGGAGGAAAAGTATGAGGGGATGGAGGAGGAAAAGCATGAGGGAACGGAGGAGGAAAAGTATGAGGGAATGGAGGAGGAAAAGTATGAGAGAATGGAGGAGGGAAAGATAGCCAGGACACAGAAAATTTTAAAGTATGGGGAAAAAGATGAAGTAAGATAAAATATAGATCAATAGATGATATAAAACTGATCAAAATAGAGACAAGTTCTAAGAAAGGCAATAAAAACATGACAAATAAAAATAATATAAAAATAATAACACCAAACTGAACACAAACAACAACAACACAACACCTCTTTGATGAGTGCCTGGATGCGGTCAGTCTCCTGCAGGCCTGTCTGGGAGTGCCGCTGCTCCAGGGTGGCGACGCGGCTCTCTAAGTGATGCACCTCCTCCTCCTTGGCCTCCTCCACCGCACGGCACCTGGTGATGGGGTGATAAGGTTATAGGGGTGAAAAAAAAAATAGAATCGGACATACATTTTTCCAATTCATTCACAATTATTCACTTTCTTGTTATAATGAAATATGAACACTTTTATAACACTACAACACCTTATCTCTCACTCCACCAACACCACTACAAACACCACAAGCAACAACAACAACATGGAGGGCCGCACCTTGCCTCAGCCGCCCGTAGCTTCTGGCCGAGTCCTGCCACTTGGGTCTCGAGTTCGTTCTTCTCCTCGCCGAGTGCACTGACGCGCTCCTCAAGGACAGGGAGGCGACCCAGCCTGGCCTCAGCAGCTGACAATGCATCCGTCCGCTGCGTCAGCTCCTCGCGCAGCTGGTCTAGATCACTGTTAGCGTTGAGCAGCTGTTGGGGGGAAGGAGGGACAGGACGGAAGGTAAGAAAAAGAGGAAGACATTTTGATTAATAATAAATAAATAATAATCTCCTTCCTTCACATTAATACTGATAACAGGGAAGAAAGGTAAGTGGAAGAGGTAGACATTTTGATATAGATAACAAATATATCATAATCCTTAATATTAATACTGATAACAGGGATGGAAGATAAGTGAAGGAGGAAGACATTTTGATATGAATAATAAATAAATAAATAGTCCTTAATATTAACACTGATAAGAACAAACTGTGAAAGAAATATAAATCAAGTGTTACATTCCAACTGAAAGCACATTAAGAGAGGAGTATTGAGAGAGTAAGAGAGGAATATTAAGGGAGCAAGAGAGGAGTATTATAAGATTAAGGGAGAAATATTAAGGGAAGAGTATTAACAGAGGAGTATTATAAGAGTAGTATTAAGGGAGGAGTATCAAGGAAGGAGTATTGATATAGGAGTACTAGAAGGGGTATACACTCACCATATGCTTGACCTTGGCTCCTTCCTGTGCATTAAGTCCTTCTAATTGGTCATAATCATCCTGCATCTCACACACCTTCGCCTCCAAGCCTGCAACACACCACACAACACACACGTCATTATGTATGTATGTGTGTATGTGTGTGTACGGGTGTGTGTGTTGCTATACTAATACAAAAATTGCTTTCCAGTGTGTTTGGCAAAATTTTAATGAAGTGATTCTGAAGTTTTAAAGCAAATTATTATATTGTTTAACTCATGAGAAAAGCAAATTATGTGACATCCATACTGAAAAAAAAATTGGGAAAACAGAAAGATGATAAAAAAGGAAAATAAGAATGAAATAAAAAAAAACATTTATATTATTATTTAAAGTTGAGTCAAATAAACTGGAGAACACAAACAGTATAATTATTTGGACCATGCAAAGGAAAAAATAAATCAAAAGGGAATAAAATCAAGAAAAATTAACATGAAAAATAATAATAATAACAAGAAAATAGAAGAAAAAAAAAACTCATGTATTACAACTTCAAGTGTGTGTATGAACAAAAATTAGTGTTCAAAATATCAAGTGAAGACCAGGTAATCCTAATAATCACTAAGGGTTGATTTAGGATTACAAGCCACGGTAATGCAGGCTAACACCAACAACACAGCAGCGGTGGGCAGGGGAGGGGGGATTACACCTGCTGGGGGCGTGAGAGGACGGATTACATAGCTATGGGTATGAGAGGAGGAAAAGGATTACAAAAGATCTGGATATGAGATGAGGAGAAGGATTACAGCAGCTGTGGACATGAAAGGAGGATTACAGCATGGGGATTACAGGTCTGGGCAAGAAAGAAAGGGGATTACAGGAGCTCTGGATATAAAAGGATAGGGATTACAGGAGCTGTGGACATGAAAGGAGGATTACAGCAGAGGGATTACAGGAGGTCTGGTTATAAAAGGAGAGGAATTACACCCCCTATAGTTATAAAAGAAGGGATTACACCAGCTCCGAGGGTGTGAGGATGGATGGTAAGCCAGTGCAGGTGCAGGTGCAGGTGCAGGTGCAGGTGCAGGTGGAGGCCAGCGAGTGAATGAAAGAGGAACACTTTATAAGCAGACGTGAATAGGTAGGTGTTGAGGAGGAAAGAATTTGAAAAGGCGCTGAGGAGGAAGGAAACATTAGCCCTTATCTCCTCCTCCTCCTCCTCCTCCACCTCTACATGCGTGCTTCCTAAATTCCCGAAGGATGGAAAAATAATACTGCCGCCAAAGTAATGAGAGCAAAGTTTAAGGCCAAGTATATACACAATGCAGGAAATCATCACAGCTTCTGGCCTATATATAAAAAAATAATTACTGCTTCCATGTGCCTAAAGTGTACTAAAAAGAATATTATGTGAAGTGAGTTAGTGGTAGTGAAGTGAAGTGTGAGGTAAAGTTTAAACAAGACCACCACCACCACCACCACCACCACTGCAACCACCACCACCACCACTATCACAACCACCACCACTACTAAGAGAGAAAAAAAGAGATAGAGGCGAAAGTCAGTAGAGTGAATGAGAGAGAGAGAGAGAGAGTAGACCCAGTTAAGTCAGTGAGTAAGAGAGAGAAAGTGAGTAGAGTCAGTGAGTGAGAGAGAAGAGTCAGTAGAGTCAGTGAGTAAGAGAGAGAAAGAGAGTGAGAGTCAGCACCAAGAGTCACCACAAGTCACTATAAACTCACCCAATCAAGAGGTGCACTACACTACCACCTCTAACCACACCACCACCACCACACACTCAAGCTTGTCCGAGCAGCGAGTGTGTGCGTGTGTGTGTGCGTGTGTGTGCGTCAACAACACTTACCTTTGACCCTCGCTGAAAACAGGGAAAGGGAGGAACATCAATCAAGGGTGCAGGAAGGGTCAGGTCAGGTCAAGGAGAGGTCATGACACAGGCAATAACACACCAAATGTTAAGTTACTATTCTTAGAATCTTAGGTGTCGGGTTGGTTAATTTTCTTCCAATCTTATTCATCCGAGAAATGTGTAAAAACTTATTGAAAAATGAATGTGTATTGTACTTATATTGCAATAGTGTTTCTTTGAGTTTTAATCTAACATGTTTTCCTAATCAATAAAAATGCAATATACTGTACTAATATTTGAGTATTAACAATATTATAAATGAAACTATATATATTGACTTGAATATTTTGTGTGAGTTTAATACAAGTTCCAAGAATCATATAAATCATGACAAAGGCGTTAGTACTGAACATACAATACATACATTTGCTACCAATCAACAAATCACAAATCATTATTGAAAATGTTATATACTACCTACGTATATAACAAATCATTAATAAATAAACTAACAATCTCTACATAGTTATTTATTAATATTCAACTTTTATGTCATCTTGTATATAAAAAAAAATTATGTATAAATAAACTACTTCTTATAATCTACATAGTTATAATATTAATGATCAACTTCTTATCTTATCAGTAATATATTAAGTACTTCCTCACTTGAAATTACATTGACATAAACCATTCTTAAGAAGAGCATCCGCTATCACAAACACGAATGACAAGCTAGTGATAAGGTGTAAGATAAGATAAGGAGTTCTATTCATTATCTACTGGTCTTAATATGTCTTCAAATATATTTTCTTCTCTCTCTCTCTCTCTCTCTCTCTCTCTCTCTCTCTCTCTCACACAAAAGAACACGAGAGGAAACAAAGCAGGAAATAAACAAGCAATAGAACACAAACAATACAGAAACAGACAGACAGACAGACAGACAGGAAAAAAAATAAATAAATACATGCAACGGAAAAAAAATACAATGAAATGCGATGACGATATACACGAACGGAAATAAGCAATACGTACACATACATACATACACACATACATACATACGTACATGATAAAAAGAGGAAAAAAACAAAACATACAATGTACTAAAATACAAAATAAACAGGAAGATGAAACAAAACGAAAAACAAAACAAAAAAGAAGAAATATATGACATGGAAAAAGGATATTCTCTCTCTCTCTCTCTCTCTCTCTCTCTCTCTCTCTCTCTCTCTCTCTCTCTCTCTCTCTCCCCCTTCAGTACCTACCTTGTGATTGCTTGAGGTGTGTGGTAATCATTTGTTTATTTCCCTCCACTACCTCCAGTTGGTTCTGTAGTTTCCTCTCCCTCTCCAGCACCTCCTGTAGCTCCTTGGCCATCCCTGCCGCCCTCTCCCGCTCCTCCTCCAGCCTCCCCCTCCACTCCTTCTCCTTGGTGTTGAGGCGGTCGAGTGCCAAGTCTTGCTGGGCCTCAAGTGCCAGACGCAGCTTGGAGATTTCATGCTCAAGTTCTTGTTCCTGGTGTGTGTGTGTGTGTGTGTGTGTGTGTGTGTGTGTGTGTGTGTGTGTGTGTGTGTGTGTGTGTGTGTGGAGGAGATGTGATATAAAGAAAAGTTATAAGACTGATCTAGCCTAACCTAACCTAACCTAACTTAACCTAACCGCATGAAATCTACATTATTTCAAGTTAGTATTATAGTTATCAAATCATTTCCCGAGGTCATTAGGTCAAAGGTCAACACACACACACACACCACACACACACACACACAGACACACGCACCTTCTCTGAGTTGAGTTTCTCCTGGTCAGCGGTAGTTGCAGTAGGTGATAGAGGTGGAGAGGCAGCAGACACGAGGCCGGGCAGTGATCCAACAGAGGGCTGCCTGGAGTGTGATGAGGTGGAGGGGGTGGGGGTCACACTGCCTGGCGTCTGCTGCCTCGACCTCTGCCTTGACCCCGTTAGTGATGTAGGGGACGAGAGGCGCTTCAAGTCCGCAACATCACCAATCTTACTTTTCAGGTTAACGAACATAGTGGTGGTGGTGGTGGTGGTGGTGGTTGTATCTATGGGGGAAAAAGATATATATTACTTTTATTAACCGATATGTAATTTTCTACCATGTACATACTCATAACTAGCTTGTGTAATCTCCTATGTACACACTTGTAACTACCACGTACAGTCTCCTAACAGCTATGTACAGTTATGTTTAGCAAGTTTCCGTGTATGAGTTACTGTTTCAGAGGCAGTGGCAAGAAACCTTCCCAACAAAGAATATTTTGGGTAAATCTGTGTAACTACTGCTCGGAGGACGCTATCGATGTAAATATGAAGTGGTACATACTATACATAGTGTACTCAACACATATGTGAAGGTTTTAGGCAGTGCTCACCATTATTTATCTTGCAAAGTGTCTTGGAAGTTATATTAGGTTAGGTTATATAAGCTTTTAATATTTCATTACCGAAAAGTTAGGCATTTCACCCTAGATTTATGTCCTATATTTGGTTATAATGGTGAGCACCGCCTGAAACACTAACAGATGTGTTGAGTATATAGATATGATATAGAAAAAAGAAAAAAAATAAATAATAATTATGTATAGTATGTAGGGCTTTATATCTATATTGATATCGTCCGAGCAGTAGATATGCAGATTTACCAAGTAAAATAAATTGCTAATGTTAATATTATATCACCAGAACAAAAAATACAATAAGGTAAAAATTGTTTCTTTTGCACAAATAAGGAAATAAAATTAAATAAATGGTAAATTTTTACATCATCAGAATGGCGTGTGGCTACGAAACAAAATGGCGTCTGCACCTTGTCCAACCCCCGACTTATGGTCATAGAAAATAGCTTCTAAATTAACGTAATCTAAATTAACCAAACCTTAACCTACATTGACAACTAACAGAACCTTCTACAAACAAAACTTAACTTTTCGAAGAGAAGGTCTCACAGAAAACATTGAATATCTCACAAACTAAGAATTTGCGACGGAAATGTAATTAAGAGGTGTGGCAGCGGTGGGCCCCGAGGCTGGCCGTGGTGGTAACACCTAAAACTACGACAAGACAAGAAAACCTTCTCAGAATGCATCTGATAATGTAAAATACAACACTGAATTCTCTAGAGCATTCTGGTGAAGACGTAAAATATTACCAAAACTACAGTAAGGTAAGAATTGTCTGCCTTTTGCACAAATAAGGAAATAAGATAAATAAATAAGGTTTCCTGCGCCAACTTGGGACGAACGTAACTACAAACATGAACTATAATATCAAAAGTTATATTAACATGAACTTATGTATTAGAAGGATATTTAAGGGCCTATAACACTATAATTACACCTTCTTAACCATCTTAACAATAGTCTGGTAAAGTATCGAGTACATAAAAACATCAACACTTATTTAAACCCATAATTACCCCCCTTCCCTTAGGCTTAAATACCTGAAGTGACTTTTAATGATGTAAGTGTTATTATTACACCTCCCAGCCTGGTGTAGCAGGTGTAATAAGTGTACAAAACAGTTTACCTTGACAGTGGGTACAGTCAGCTGGTCGCCGCCATATCTGACGTCAACACTATGTTATACTCCTGATCACTCTATGACACTTGGATAAATTGAACTATTACTTATTTTCTTTTTTAATACTCTTATTAACTATTGTTATTTCTATTATTTATTAATTAAGAAAAATAGACAGAATAATAAGGTTCGCAAAAACTTTTCTTTAAAAAATTGACATAACTTAAATGGATAGATAGATAAAAAGATATATGATAACACGGAAACACGGAATTGAGTCAATAAATGATGATTCGACGTAAGAGAAAAATACGTAGAAGGGAAATGTAAAAAAATAATAAATGTATTGAAAGATCACAAGATGACATTTACGAAAACATGTCACTAATTTCCTTTCTCTCTCTAACACAGCAGTAATCTTTCATCAGATACATTATAATATGAGTGTAATCAAATATATTCCAACCATAAAAATCTACACTTCACAATCTTAACCTAACCTAACCACAGTATCATGTAATATTATAACCTTACTTCCTGCACGTGTATTGTTCCTTATAAGTCTTCTTGAGGTTAACAAAAGGTGGGAATGACATCACCAACACCATGACAACGCAGACTTACACTATTAAATTAAACTCCTATGCATAACAGCCTTTCAGACCTCCACACATCATCATTATCATCATTATCTAAGCCGCCTAAATATGTCTAACAACATCCATGTCTATAATGAACACTAAATAATACCCATGACACTACAGTATGAATGTAATAACATGTCTTACGATGGTTTGTATTTCATTAAAACAACTTTTATACTAAACTTATAACTGATGAAAGGAAAGTGATCTACAAATTTTCAAAAAACCTAAATAATTCTTATAATGTTGTTTCTAAGGTTATATACATACTACCAAACTATATATATAACCTTTACTTCACAAGACTCGAGTCACCACTAAACTGTTATCACTGGTAATAGGAAATCAGTTTAGATTTTCAAAGTATCAAAAAAACTTCAATAATGGTTATAAAGTGGTTTCTAAGGCAAGATACATACTCTTAACCTTTCTGTGCGGCCTTCACTCCACTAGACCAGAGTCACCACTGAGCTGCTGTCACTGGCGAGAGAAAGGGAAGTGTTGACAGGTTGAGTTGTATCAGACGCCATCACATTCCTTCCTAAGTCAACACTATGGATTGATAATAGGATGATACTTACACTCACCCATCCTGCCTCACTACCAGGCAGTTATGGTTTGATTGCTTGTTGTTCTATCTAAAGTTTTGTTGGTGTTTATTTATTTATTTATTTTTTGTAAAAGACCCATTAAATTTCTAAGATTCACAATTTCTAAGTTTCACTATAGAAAATAATGAAAATTATTTATAAACTTCATCAATAAAAATCACTTACCATTACCATAAATCAAAATAATGTAACTAGAAATAACTATATAAATTTCTATAAACTAAATACCTTGTTATGAGAATTAAAAACCAAGAAAAAACAAAGTATTCACCATAGAAGACACACACACACACACACACATACAAACACACACATAGACACACACACACACACATACATACATACACACACACACACACACATAAATAAAACAACACAATCTCCTGAAGTAGCATCTATTCAGGAACACCATTACAACCGATGTCTTCATTAGTATCAAAAACCACCTCAATAATCAACTGACAAACCACACGCTCCTCCCCAAACGACCCAGCACAACACTAGGTCAGGTCAGGTCAGATCAAGGCAGGTCAGAGCGGGATGCAGATCAGACCGGCACTCTGGGGTGATTCACAGGAGGAGGATTAGATTAGAAGTCAAATTTGAACTGGTAATACGCATCATCAAACACATGAACCCTAACATAACCGTCCTCTCCTCCGCTGGCATAACCCCGGCCATTAGGGTGGAAGCGGATGGAGTTGATGGGACCGAAGTGACCCTTGACCCTCGCAAACTCATCCTCGAACACCAGGTGGAAGAAACGCGCGTCAAACTTCCCGATCCTAGATGAGGTTGTGGTTACGTCCATAGCCTCTTGTCCTCCACCCATCACCACATGGGGGTACGTGTCCACCAGGGGGGAGATGGCGGCTGAGTTCACGGGTCTGTCTGTCTTGTACATCTTGAGTGCCTCTAGGTTGGTGATGTCCCAGAGGCGTGCAGTGGTGTCCTTACTGGCGGTGATGATCATCATGCCGTCGTGACTCAACTGCATGTCCTTGATCTGTTTGGTGTGCTCTTGTCCAACCTCAATCTGTGGGTGAAAGGGGGGAGGGGTTACTTTGGGTGTGAGGTATAGGGTGAAAGGAGACAAAAGAGGAAGAAAGAAAGAAGGAAAGTAGACTCATTAACCTAACTTCTTTATCATTCATTTTTCCTCTCATCACTGTCTTTACCTTCTTCCCGGTGCGCATGTCCCACTTGATGATGGATCCGTCCTCGTGCCCGGTGACCACATACTCGTCCAGGGGCCCCCACAGCACTGACAGGGCCTTGGTGTTGTTGGGGGTGATCTGGGTCTTCATGATGGGGGTCGCTGCCGTGGGAGGAAGGATGGAACATTGTATTAGTTTATATTTCCTTTCTCTTGTTCTTTTTATTGAAGTGTTGCTGCCGTGTAAGGAAGGATTGAAAATAGTATTAGTTTACATTCCATTTCCCTTTATCCTTTTTATTTAGGTATTTATTATTTTTAGCCATGTAGTTGTTTATATAAATGATAATTGATGTATTAAGAACATAAATATTGGACCATGAATACTTTACATGTTTAAATATTAAGAAACTTTTAGCTGGTTTTAAGTTGATCATTATATTACTTATTTCTATTTCACTGTCATCTTGTGGTCAATATATTAACTTATTTACTTACTTAACTATGACTTGCCCTTTACCATACATATAATAAGAGAGAGAGAGAGAGAGAGAGAGAGAGAGAGAGAGAGAGAGAGAGAGAGAGAGAGAGAGAGAGAGAGAGAGAGAGAGAGAGAGAGAAACCCAACACCACAAACAGCATTACTCACAGTCCACATTATTAGGTTCTCTGACGTCAATGATGCTGAGTTCAGAGTCGTGTCCCATCATCTTGTCGGTGGTGTAGGCAATCATGGTGCCAGAGTACGAGAACCCAACACCACGCACCGACGTCTTCATCTCCAAGGTGGTGTTGCAGGCGCCGGTCTCCACGTCCCAGATCCTAGTGGTGAGGGAGGGTGTGGTGGTGATGATTGGTGGTGATGGTGGTGGTGATAGTGGTGATGCGGCAGTAATTGATGGTGATGAAGCAGTGATTAGTGGTGATGATGGTGATGGTGATGAATAGTGGTGATGACATTTATACACTTACTTAAGGTTAATACAGATACCATTAGTTAATATCAGGTAATCAAAATATAAAGTAAGATATATATAAATTCTCATGTCTCACTATGATATTTTGTTCTCTATTAATGGCGAGATCCTAGCTGCTACTGTACATAACTAACAAGACATTCACCTCATAGTCTGGTCTGCCGAGCCTGAGATGAAGAGTGAGCTGTCCCACTTGACGTCAATGCACCACACAGTTCCCGAGTGGCCGTCGTAGGAGCCCAGCCTCTCCCCATTGATGGAGTACCACACATTGGGTTTAGGGTCCTTAGAGGCGGAGAAGAGAAGGTCTCCCTCGCGGTTAAACTTGATCTGTGTTATGGAGCGCTCGTGCCCCTGCAGCATAATGGGCTTCTGCAAACATAAGGGAAACTAGTTAATATATGATAATAATGATAATAATAATAATAATAATAAGTACTAATAACAATAATAATAATAATAATAATACATAATATACATAATACATGACTTATCAAATACAGCAACACTATACAATACTTTATATAGAGAAGAAAAAAAACATTCTTCAGATATTATAGGTAAAAAAACAACAACATGTATTTGTGCAAAGTTCAGCATGTTTTTTAAAATATAACAATTCAGAGGAGGAAGTGTGCAATATACTGACCACACCAATAACAAATGATGTAATAATCAGACGTAGTTAACTTTAAATCCTACCAAATGTTCACAAGCTACTTTCCTGCCGATGATGAAACACTCCCTCCCACACGACCCTTTCACCTTGCCTGTCTCTGCCTTAGCCTTACCCCTGCCTGGCTCTCCCCTAACCTTAGCCTTGCCCCTTGCCTGACTTTACCCTAGCCTTAGACTTGCCTATGTCCATGCCTCCTCTGCCTTAGCCTTGCCCTCTACCCTTCCTTTCCCCCTTCAAGCCACTCCGCCGTAGTGCCGCGGCGGCCGACATGTGGTGCAACCCTTTCCACCACACCAAGGGAAAAATACCATATTACTGCCTCCCAGTGTGTCTGCTGGCATGCACTGAGCCCCTTAACTTCACCTCCAGCCCTAGAAGGTGTATATTTACCATTGTGTTGAGAGTAAAGGCGGCGGCGCCCACACGACCACCTTTCCTAATAACAACAGAAACAATAAGACCAACTCAACCTAGGGATGGGTAAGGTTATCATATTAAAGTCTTCAAAACATTGATATTAATTCACAAGTTAATACACGTAAGTAATTTCACAAGCTTAATATTAACAATAAATAAATAATACAAAACTTTTACGCATATCATGGGTACTACGTAGTTTTGAACACATATAATACATTTATTATTATATTAGGCAATTATCATCAACATATAATCACATATATAGTTTAATGTTATCTGGAATTGAAAAAAAATTAATACGTAATAATACATAGACGGTCCTTTTAACTCGTCCTCCGTCAACAAGGGCACGTGGAACTAGCAGGCTGTGTACTTGTTCCTTCTGTTCCACCCTCCTGCCGTGCCCTCACCACTCACTCACTCACTCACCAGGGCTGTGCATCCTGTGTTAAGGGCAAGACACGTGCATCTACAGGTAAACAAATCAACCTGCTTAGTTATTGGTAGTTTTACTTGGGTTGTGTCCGACCTACCTACTTGTTGAGAGCCTTGAGGGTAAAACAAGGATACCACGCCTACCTAGAACACCACACACGTAGTTCATATACCAGCAAGATCATGTGTTAATATATGATGTTCCTAATTTACTGGTGGAAACGTACTTATTTATACTAGAGAGAAAAAAATTTGGGTGTCTAAGGTCGGTGAGGTGGGGATGAAAAACACTATTTATCAACTATGAAGGAACTCTTATATAAACTCACGTCCTTTTTACAGGTAACTCAGGATGGCCAAGAGTCTACGCAGCAAGTGGGTGAGGAAGTGCAAGCGGGAGAAGCGAGTACGTTATGGCAAGAAGGAGCTGGCGTCACTGGTGTCTATGGTGGAGAAGGCGAGCAAGAACGACGTGGTGGTGAGGGATGCTGCTGAAGGTGTGTGTGTGTGGGTGTTGTGTGTATGGGTGTGTGTTGTGTGTTTACCTAGTTGTGGTTTACGGGAGGGGAGTAATCTCATGGTATCCCGTCTCTGTATTCTTTATCTAGTTTCTTCTTAAAAGTATGCACAATCCCAGCCTTCACAACTTCCTCGCCCAGTTCGTTCCATTTATCTACAACTCTATGAGGAAAACTATACTTCTTGATGTGTGTGTGT
Source organism: Metacarcinus magister (assembly GCA_029783475.1). Lineage (NCBI taxonomy): Eukaryota > Metazoa > Arthropoda > Malacostraca > Decapoda > Cancridae > Metacarcinus > Metacarcinus magister. The sequence continues at coordinate 5,095,797 of JAPQNM010000037.1, read as the reverse complement.
GTGTATGGGTGTTGTGTGTGTTGTGTGTGGGTGTGTGTGTTCTGAGGAGGCAAAAAAGACAGATTTGAAGTTCTTATCCTTACCACTGATTACGGGAGGTGCATAAAAACAGACTTCACCATTCCCAAGTCCTAAACACTGTCCTCTCGCCTAATAAGACAAGATCCTCCTTGCTATATTTTTTTACCACCTTAACAAGAAGATATTCCTTGAACTTCCTTGGGTTGTAATTTTTTTTTTTTTAATATTGTTATTGCTTCTTATTTTCTCTCTCCTCTGTGTGTCACGTATCTTGTTATATTGGTCAGAATGTGTTGTCTTTCCATTTCTCTACATTATTGCATTTTTCAGACTACAGATAAATCAGAACTAACATCCATCTCCCACTATTACATTATCTACAATTCATGCCATATATAAATAAAGACACATATGATACACTCAACCTTACCCGCAGCAATTAAATCATAATTAATAATCTTCCCCATTCTTCCTTTCCTCTAGTTGTGAGGGAGAAAACACTGAACATTAAGCCAGAAAAACAAGAAGGGGAGGACGGCATGGAGATGACCTCATCCTCCACCCCTAATGAGCCCGTGCCAAGCCTCAGGTCCCTCATCAAAAAGACAGGAACTCTGCCCAAGTGGCTGCACCCAAGGAGAGTCAAGAAGGGCAAGATCACCCACAAGAAAAAGAGTAAAACTGTCAACGTGAATAAAAATAAATTCCTGGGATAAATTGTGTAAATGGTGTATGTGTGTGTGTGTGTGTGTGTGTGTCTGTTAAAGGAATACTGTATTGGAGGACTGTGTGGGTGAAAATATGATGCTACTGTTGAATAAATTGAGTGCAGTTAATCTCTTCTTTTAATTAATCCCATGTTGTATATTAAGGATTGGAAGGGATGGGAAGAAATGGTGAATGGATCTGTCTCACTGAAAAGAAATTAAGAGACTAATATAATGGGCTCTCTCTCTCTCTCTCTCTCTCTCTCTCTCTCTCTCTCTCTCTCTCTCTCTCTCTCTCTCTCTCTCTCTCTCTCTCTCTCTCCAGCTGCGTTCTCACTCTACTATATCTCATAAATCTGGGTTCAACGCTTCTTACTTAAACGTCTAAAATTATCTGAACGCGTTGTAGTACTTCCACAAAACATTATAGACTCGAATACTTATCGCCATTCCACGTGACACAACTACGTGACATCACACACCAAAGCAGTGCCAAGTGAAAGTTGTGGAAATGATGTATGGTCACCACCTCCTGCTGCCCGCGCTTCCCTCCCTTGGGGTCGCAAAAAGACCACTCACACATCACGGCCCAACGCTGCCAGACGCAAGATGGTACTACATAACTTTTAACCTTCACGTGTAGATTTGTTATTGTAAAACGTTACTATACTAAACTATGCGTTATACATACTCACAGACGCGGGGAAAGTGATAAAGTAGCTGGCTCAGTTTGTTATGTTAATGATACGTGTGATGTGCCGGAAGAAACGTTGCTCCAATGTGTGAGTCAGAAGTGAAGTGACCCTTTGCAACTTTTGAACCATTATACATCATATGGGGGATAAAGGAAATAACTTGGAAATATCTAATTAATGCACATAAGTGGTTGTGTCGAGCTGAACTGGCAACTGTTTCGCTTTTATCCGCGCCTGACTCAGTGACCAACCCTCGTGCATGCAGCGTCTGCCCTGCCAGCTGCCACACCGCGCCAGTCTCAGCCTCACCCTGCCTGCCTCACACCCATTCCCGCTCTGCTGCTCACCCCATCAAGCCCCTCGGAGCACGCCCACGCCACCACCCAGAACCATGAGGCACGCCACGGTCGCCCTACACTCCTATTGATCAACGTGGTGTGCATTCTGCGGCCTCGGTGTGAGACGAAGATGATATTTGAGAAGCAGGGAACTTGGTGAAGACTAGTCAAGTACAGCAGAGGGAGGGCGGCAGCAGAAAGCCTTTACGGGCCACCCTCCCTCAATGTCCGTGAGTCCCCGCCACTCCAGCCTCACTATGTCCGGCACAGAGTGGAGGAAGTACGCAGGAGTGGGCGGCATCCTGCTGGCACAGTAGGTGAGTGCATTGTAACTTCCTATATGTATGTGCATAGTTATTCCTCGTGGGTAGGAAAGTCTTTCTTTCGAGGCGATGAATGGGTAATGAATCACAACTGTCATGGGGCTGCGTCACACCCCTGCCCGTGCCCTGCCTGCATTGCTAAGGGAGGCTGGGAAACATTGACGCTAGCCGGAAGTGATCTATTTTCCCCCTTGAGGTGCATAGGCTGCGCGGGTGTTGGTGTTCCCTGTATCGGGGTCTGAAGGAGGGCCAGTGGCTAGTCCTGCGTGTCGTGTGACTTCGACCGTTTCCGAAATGAACCACATACCCGCACCGCCTCCTGCACCCCTACACGCCACTACCACAGTTGCAGCGTGTGTGTGAGCGATGGTTTGAGAGCACGCCAACCCAAACACGCCGCCATGCCACCCTACATAGGCACCCTGTGATGGGCTGATGGGCGGCGGAGGAAATAGGCATGGGTCAGGGGTTCAGTAATCCGTCCTCGTCATGGTGACATTAAAAGCAAACGGGCTCTCGGGTAGCAGGAAGATAGCGTCAGGGTCAGCTAGAGCCTTCAAGCAGAAGGCCTTGCTGGGGGTGTCTGTTATTATGTACACAGTGTTGGTCTGTTTGTGCCTACTCCTACTCTCCCTTCCTCCTCCTCTACCTCACTCCCTCCTTCCCTCCCCTCACCAAGCCATGAGCAGCTGTGGGAACCTTGAGGATAGAAAGGCATGTGTTAAGGATGAATTTCGTTCCCCGTAAACGTATCCATTTCACCACCAGTTCACAGTAAGTCCCGTTAAATATGCCTTCTTCTGTGACTAAGTGGTGTTGGATAAGTAGGGTTAACGTGTTTGTCAAGTGCACTTATTAACCTTTATAACTCCTGCCAAACGGATATATTATGTAACAAACACGGAAAACCCGCTACTTAGATTGTTCAATTTACTGTCATCAACACCGCCACCATCTCCGTTTACTAGATGCTGAATTGTTAATTATCTTGCCAGCTGACTCTTTTTTTCTTCTTCTCTCTCTCTCTCTCTCTCTCTCTCTCTCTCTCTCTCTCTCTCTCTCTCTCTCTCTCTCTCTCTCTCTCTCTCTCTCTCTCTCTCTCTCTCATTCCGTAACGAAATTAGTAGTTAAGAAAGTATAATGAAATTGAATTGTGCATGTCACGGAAATAATGCAAAATTGATTAATTCGAGAACTACTAGATATATTTTTTTTTTATTGAGAGAGAGAGAGAGAGAGAGAGAGAGAGAGAGAGAGAGAGAGAGAGAGAGAGAGAGAGAGAGAGAGAGAGAGAGAGAGAGAGAGAGCCTTGTAACCCTCCCTGACCTATACCACGTTCGTAACCTACATACATTAAGTGCACAAGTTCACAAACACGAAGTCACTCATGTGATTAATTAAACCCACGAATTAGAGTAAACAGTCGCAGAGGTTAATAGGACAAAAACAAATGCTATATATAGGAAAATAAAAAAAAAGATAGAATATAATAGTAATTGGGAAAGAAGAAGAATGGAGGTTTGCGTCTAAGGGATAACTAAATAATAATGACATTAAAACAATTTAGTACTTAACAAATTATAATGTTTGGTTCAAGGTAAGAAATTAACTCTCTCTCTCTCTCTCTCTCTCTCTCTCTCTCTCTCTCTCTCTCTCTCTCTCTCTCTCTCTCTCTCTCTCTCTCTCTCTCTCTCTCTGATCTTCAGTGTGGTCATCGTTCCCTTGTTGCAACACACGCCTCTCCCAGTCATCAACCTCTATAACCATTACGTATGCACTGCCCATACACCATATTCATTGTGGTGCTCAGCTGTCATCAATCACCACCACCACCACTGCTACTTACATTATCATTACTACTACTACTACTACTACTACTACTACTACTACTACTACTATTATTATTCCTACTACTACTACTACTACTACTACTACTACTAATAATAATAATAATAATAATAATGCTAGTTGTTATGTATTATTATTATTATTATTATTATTATTATAGATACGAGTGTTGCATCACCATCAACACCACCATCACCAGCATCATCATTAGCATAACGACACACACACACACACACACACACACACACACACACACACAGACACACACACACACAGACACACAGACACACACACACAGACACATACATACATATATATATACATACATATATACATACATACATACACACACACACACACACATATAAAATGCTTTTTTGTCTCCATTCTTAATGAAACACGACACGAAACCCGTATGTATGTAACTGTGTGTGTGTGTGTGTGTGTGTGTGTGTGTGTATGTGTATGTGTGTGTGTGTTATAATGTTCTTAATCACCCAACTGATTAAAGTAAACAATCTCTCTCTCTCTCTCTCTCTCTCTCTCTCTCTCTCTCTCTCTCTCTCTCTCTCTCTCTCTCTCTCTCTCTCTCTCTCTCTCTCCCTCAGGTTACTTGGACACATAACACATAATTGCTTCAACCTTGTCTGCTGATTGTGTAGTTGAAGGACACTCACCCTCCCCTCTCCCCTCTCCCCTCTCCTCTCTCCTGCCCTCTCCCTTCCAACCACATCCCCTCCTCCACTCACCCTCATCCCCTCCCCCTCTCCTTCCCCCACCTTCCCCCACCTTGCCTTACCAATGAAGTATACAAAAAATTGAGGTCACCTTTAGTGGTTTGATACGGGTTTATTTATTTTTTTTATTTTATTCTGTATTATTTTTTTTATTTATTTATTTCCGCATTTTTGTATTTATTTTCTTTTACCTTTATGTCATTCGTTGTGTGTGTGTGTGTGTGTGTGTGTGTGTGTGTGTGTGTGTGTGTGTGTGTGTGTGTGTGTGTCTTGGAGTTTTATTCATTATTATTATTATTATTGAAGAAAAAAAATTACTGTAGTCATTTAGATTTCACTATCTTGATTGATAATAATAATGATAATAATAATAATTATAATAATAATAATAATGTATTCATGGACAAGTGAAAGGTGAGGTGTCGTAAGAGAGAGAGAGAGAGAGAGAGAGAGAGAGAGAGAGAGAGAGAGAGAGAGAGAGAGAGAGAGAGGACTGAGTTGCGTGACAGGTCAAACAGGATAGGCTAGGAGAGAGAGAGAGAGAGAGAGAGAGAGAGAGAGAGAGAGAGAGAGAGAGAGAGAGAGAGAGAGAGAGAGTGGAAAGGTTATATAATTCCCATACACACACAAAAAGGGGTTTGGTAAGCTTTCGAAAACTTGAAACTTAACCAATATGCTTTTTATTATGTCTGGGGCGTGGGAAGGTTGTTGTTGTTATAGTAGTAGTTGTTGTTGTTGTTGTTGTGGTTGTTGTTGTTGTTGTTGGTGGTGGTGGTGGTGGTGGTGGTTGTACTTCTTCGTACTTTTCTTTTCTATTTTTTCTTTTTTCTTTTTCATTATTTGTTCATCATTATCGAATTCATCTTCATCTTTACTACCATCAGATTATTATTATTTTTTTCTTATTTTTCTTCATTTTCTTCTTCTTCTTCTTCTTCTTCTTCTTCTTCTTCTTCTTCTTCTTCTTGTCTAGTTGGAATGCAGTAGCCACCACCACCACCACCACCACCACCAAACAAGACACGTAAACACGGTGTTGAATTCGGGTTGCATTCCAATTGCAATCATGTTAAGTCAACTTTTTTCCTCCTTTGTTTTTTTCTTCTCAGTTTTTTTTCCTTCTTCTGCTTCTTCCTTTCTTCTTCTTTTTCTTCTTCTTCTTTTTCTTCTTCTTCTTCTTCTTCTTTATATTGTCCCTCCTTAGTCAGTCATTAGAAAAAAATATCGACGTAACATTTTATCATCAGTATGTAGACCTGAGGGGAAGGCGTTAAAATGAGGCAATGTCAAGTTATAAGGTTGAATTATAATGAGTGGTGGGTGAGGAGGAGCCTTCGACTTTACTATCATACATCTCTTACTTTACATCAATCGCGTACTGCAAGAGCCAATAGATGTGCTAATGTTTATTCTTCCTTTGTGTTATGAAGTTGTGATGAGGTTAGGTTTGCTTAGGTTAGGTAGCAATACTGAAGTGGTGGTGCAGAAGGTGTGGTTATAACGGGGTAGGAGGAACAGGTTAGGGGTGATGTTGAAGGGGTGAGGGGAAAGGTGTAGAAGGGAGGTGGAAGGAGAAGGGGATTGGGGTCTCTAGGATGGGAAGGACACCAAACCAATCGAACTTGTTTCTGCATCTCGTTTTTCATCTTCCATTACCACAACACTATATTATTTTTTCTTTTTCTTTTTGTAACTTGAATGTCTGGAAAAAAAAGTCTGAAAAAAAAAGAAAATAAGTAAATGAGTGAAAATTTAAACTCGACTCGACCTTATATCTCATTTTTCTACTTCTATTACCACAACACCGTATTAGTTGCTTTTGCAACTCGAATGTCTGAAAAAAATCTAAAAAAAAAAAAATGGGTGTAAATTTAAACTCAACCCATTCTTACATCTCGTTTTTCTTCTTATATTTTCACAACACTGTATTCATTTTCTTTTTACAATTTGAATGTTTGGAGGAAGTCTGAAAAATTTATGCGAGGTAAGTGAGGTGTTGGTGGCAGGAAGTGACACACAAAGTTGATGTTCATAGCCTCCTCCTCCTCCTCCTCCTCCTATCATGCCTACCCGACCCTGAGGCCTCTTGGGTCCGACTGTTTACAAGTAGGTGAAAAGGGAAGGAGAGGAAACATTTGTGGAGCCTTTGTTTGTGTGTAGTAAGGAGACACACACAGACACAGACACACACACACGCACACACGCACACACGCACACACGCACACACACACACACACACACACACACACATATACATACACACACGGATGGACGGACGGATGGACGTAAGCGATAAGAAGAATACAAAAAAAGTGAATAAATTGCTGTGTATCCGCCCTTACACGTCAGACAAATCATGTTAATGCATACCAGCAGCTCCCAGACCATACACTGCGAACACCAGCAGCGTAATAACAGTCACACCAGCAGGTCTGGATTTAGTCAGTGCTAGAGCGCCGATCAGGAAGGAACTGGACAGACAGAATCAGTGAGAAACTCTCATCCAAGAACTTGTCATAGGAGTTCTTGAGGCACATTTTTGTTGTCCACGGTTTCGAAGACCGTCTTCGGTAAAACCAAGGACTCTAAACCAAGCCAATCCCGCCTGGCGCGTTTTTTGTCGTCCATTTCCGACGCGGAGGATACAAAGACAGTGTGTATTAAACCAAGCCGAGGAGACAGGATTCGAAAACTGCTCTGGAGGTGGCTGTCTTCGGGGTACCAGCTTGATCCCGGCCCAGAGCGAATAAGTAGTTACTTATTCCAGTGAAATATGCTGATTCCCACCTTGGGGAAGAGTGAATCGTTGACTTAGAAAAAAACTGCCCAAAGCTTAGAAAGAGTGTATCGTTGACTTAGAAACAGCTTACAGCTTAGAAAATTTAAATCGTTGACTTTGAAACAATCCAAAGGTTAAGACGTGATTCATAGTCAACAGTCACTTGTTGACATCATTGTGCATCATATTCAAGTGGAGTAAATTGTCCTCGTCTCAAGTGCCGTGTTTTTTTTTGTTTTTTTTGCGTTAGTCGTGTTATTCCAAGGGTGAAAAAACGAGAGCAAGCAAATTTCGGAACGTGATTGAAAATGAGTGAAGTCAAGTGAGTAAGAATTAAAGATTTATAAATATTTGTGTATATGCTTGACTTATTTTTGTTATTATTATTATTGTAAACTCACGCCTGGTTGAGCTCGAGGGCGTTATAAAGCAAACAATTTATGTAAGACGACACTCTATGCAAACCAATAAACATACTGTACAAACAAAGGAACAGAGAGAGAGAGAGAGAGAGAGAGAGAGAGAGAGAGAGAGAGAGAGAGAGAGAGAGAGAGAGAGAGAGAGAGACAGAGAGAGAGAGACAGAGAGAGAGAGACAGAGACAGAGAGAGGGAGAGAGACAGAGACAGAGGGAGAGAATGATGTCATGAATTGTGATGCATGGAGGCGTTGAAAGATAAGAGCAGAATGAGTAAACGATGTGTAAGCTCTCTCTCTCTCTCTCTCTCTCTCTCTCTCTCTCTCTCTCTCTCTCTCTCTCTCTCTCTCTCTCTCTCTCTCTCTCACACACACACCGACACACACACACACAATGTTTTTTATTAACATGTACAACTTATAAAGATAGTTTTCTGGGTATACGTATCATTATTTTTATAGATATACTAATAAGTGTGAATAATACGTATTAATCAATATTTTGGGAAGGGTTGTCAAGTTCAACTATTTTCCTTCTTACCCCATGTATTAACTCCCTCCCTCTCTCTCTCTCTCTCTCCTCCTGCACTAGGGCGCCGCGTGTGATGGCGTGCAGACTCCGGGCGGTGGTCTGGGGTCTGGCGGGGATGTGTGTGCTCACTTGCCTCGTCTCCGTCAGGTGGTTCACGGTTCCCTCCTCCCCTGACCTGGAGAGAGCCTCATTCACACCCACTGTAGCTGGTAAGTATACATTCATTATCATCATCATTAGAGTTATCATAATGTGAAGAAGAAAAAATCATTACGACTCTTGGATCTGGTATTAATTCATCATCAATTTAATTTAATTTCCCTCCGTCAGGTCCTGTAGGGTATGTTGAACTTCCTCCCGGGGTGTCGAAGGAGATGAAATGGCGTCGAGAGGCTGTGCAGTCTGCGTGTTCGGATACAGAGTGGCAAGGGGGAGGCGAGGGCAGCTGGTTGAGGGATGCAGCGAAAACACTCTCCTATAACCCCAAGAAATTGATCAACCTCTTAGTGGATGATAAGAACCGAGTGTTGTATTGCTATGTGCCTAAGGTAAGTTGATGGTGGTGGTGGTGGTGGTGGTGGTGTGGTTATTTTCACTGTTCTTATTTGATTTTCTTGACTTCTTAATTATCTTTCAACGCCTCCATGCATCACAATTCATGACATCATTCTCTCTCTCTCTCTGTCTGTCTCTGTCTCTCTCTCTCTCTCTCTCTCTCTCTCTCTCTCTCTCTCTCTCTCTCTCTCTCTCTCTCTCTCTCTCTCTCTCTCTCTCTCTCTCTCTCTCTATCACATACAGGTTGCGTGCACCAATTGGAAGAGAGTGATGTTGATCCTGAGCGGGGCCTCGAACATGACAGACCCGCATGACATCCCAGCTGACAGTGTACATAGAAAGCACATGTTTGTCAAGCTGAGTGACCTTGAGGTGGGTGAGAGAGAGAGAGAGAGAGAGAGAGAGTTGTTTTTTCAAGTGTCTGGTTTGTTTCCTTATTTACGGGTTCATAATATTATTAATAGGTCTTGTTTTAATTTAGCACAACACCCCATCCTATGATAAACAGTATTTTCCGTTTTCTGTGGATTATTAAGAAATTACGTTTTGCCCCAGACTCACTTACCCTCGCGTCTTTAAACTAATTTTTCCCCTTGTCTCAAAATGAAGGTCTGTGTAGGATAGACTATGATAAACTTTTCACATTTGTATGCTTGTATTTACTGAGATGTGCAATACTTAAGCAGGTAACTCACTGCTTATTTAATCACTATTGTTTCTTCAGTATAATTAGTTAAGAACATAAGAAATGATGAGACTGCAAGAGGCCAGTTAATGACCTACACGAGGCAGCTCCTTGCCCCCCACCCTTGGAATAATCCAATATTTAGCCATCCCACCTGTCATCCCTATCCATACTCTGATCCAACCGTCTTTTAAAGCTATCTATTGACTCACCACTTACTACGTGTCTACCCAGCCTATTCCAATCGTTCACCACTCTGTTTGTTAACCAATATCTACCTATGTCTGTCCTGAATCTAAGTTTTTCTAGCTTGTACCCATTTCCACGTGTCCTATCCTGACTACTAAATTCTAAAACCTGATCAATGTTACCCTTATTAATTCCTTTTACCCATTTGAAAACCTCAATCATATCCCCTCTTGCCCTCCTTCTCTCTAGGGAGTGGAGATTAAGACGTTTTAACCTATCTTTGTAGGGTAAATTTCTCGGCCCCTGAATCATCTTGGTCATTCTTCTCTGGACTGCCTCCAAGGAGCCTATATCTTTCCTATAATAAGGGGACCAAAACTGAGCTGCATAATCTATGTGGGGTCTTACTAGCGCTAAATACAACCTCAGAATGACCTCAGAACTCCTATTTGTCACACACCTACTAATAAATCCCATTATCTTGTTGGCTCTATTTCTAGCTATAATACACTGTTCCCTGGGGCGCAAGTCACTGCTTATTTGAACTCCTAAGTCCCTCACACTATATGACTTTCCTAAGGTATTGTCATTTAATGTGTAGTCTACAGGCCTATTACCTTTACCTACACTCATAATGCTACACTTGTTAACATTAGTTAGTGGACAAGTCAATATAAAACTATATATACTAATTACTTTAACCTCCAGTAATCATGTTAATATAAACAATAAGTGCCTGAAACTGATGCATGAAAAAATAAAATACTAACATTCCTCCATTCAGATTTATTTCAAGATGATAAATGCGTCAATAATATTTAATCAACACAACATACTAAAGTCCTTTCATTCTTGCAGCCTGAAGCCATCCAACACCGCCTCCTCACCTACACTAAGTTCCTATTCGTCCGTCACCCCATCGAGAGAGTCATATCAGCCTTCAGGAATAAATTTGAGAAGAACTACACCTCGTCAGCTTACTTCAAAAAGCGGTTCGGTGTTAAGATCATGAGGAGGTACCGTAAGAAAGGGTCGCCTGGCAGCATACCGAGCACTGGTCACGGTGTTAAGTTCCCTGAGTTTGTGTCTTACTTGATGGACATGAAGCAGGAGATGTTTAACGAGCACTGGGCCCTTGTGTCTACCCTGTGTAACCCTTGTGAAGTGAGGTGAGTGTGTGTGTGTTGCTTGCCAATTTGTTACTCTAATCATCTTCAACTTTGCTCTGTTCCATAATCCATAATGCTCCCCTCCAATCTCTCCATGATATATATACTAATAGATGTGATGAAAACCATTAGAATATTTCCATGCTAATACCACATTACATTTTCTTTTCGCAGGTATGACTATATTGGGAAGTACGAGACACTGGCTGATGATTCCAAATACATCCTGGACCAGATTGGCGCTCCACCCTCCCTCCACTTCCCCGAGGTGGTGCCATCCAAGACCAGTGCCGTGGTGGAGACTTACTTTGACCTCCTCTCCAAGCAGCAGCAGAAACACCTCATCAAGATATACCAGGACGACTTTCAAGTATTTGACTACCACTACAGGAACTTCATTTAAGGTGCAGTGACTCCTTACACAGTCTTTGCGTGTGCGTGTGTGTGTGTGTTTGTGTGTGTTGAACGTCTATGTGGATGGCGACTGAAAACTGGAATGTAAATCACTTCTTTCTTTGTGTGTTTCAAGTTCATGAGTCGCACAGGAATTACCTGAAACAACTGAAGAATACAAAGGAATACAAAGGAATAACAGGCAACAACAGCCCTGGTGGGCCTTACAAGGTTGCCTGTGTAGCTACTCTACTTCTATATTCTCTACAAGTCTGAGGTAAAGGATAGTAAAGTGGTGCGTTGAGGTGAGGTGAGGTGAGGTGCTACAACACAGCCAATGGTACTGTGAATTGGAACCAAGTGATTTTGGCTGAAACAGACATGGTTATAAAAAATAAATAAATAAATAAAATAAAATAAAAAAAATTGTGCCGGCAGACTTAGCAATGGGAGGCTTGTAAGGCTTGTAAGCTTGGTATTCTCGTAGTCATTGCAATGGTGTGTGTCTGCCTGACTAGTGATTGGCCGTACATACACTGAGGGTGGACTGGCTCGCCGGGAAGGTGCCTCGTATACAAAGGATTGATGCAGGAATGTTGTTCCTCATCCTATTTTTCTAGGACTGAATGTAATGTGTGAATAAGATGCGAAATAAATCACTTACCATTTTTTTCAACCTTGAAGAGGAAGAGTGTGTTGTAAACAAACTCTGGAGCGTTGTCTTGACTTTGTGTTATCAGTTTTGTCAAGAGTTAAGTAATTTTTGACAAAGAAGATTACAAGCTCTGACTTTTTTTTATACTTTTAAGCTACTTCATGACAATGGATAACCTTGAGAACACTGCTGTGTACTCATGTTTAAAAAAATAAAGATTTTAATTCACACCTGTATGTGGAAGGTAAGGAGACAAGACAAAACCTTACACACACACCATCAATACAAGTCACAAAGAGGGTAAAGGAACAAGTCTGGGTGCGGTCAAGGCGTTCTTTTATTATACCAATATAGAAAACCTGGACCAGGCTCAAGCTGGCCTGCCATTAGCATGAACAACAAGCAGGCCAGACCAAGGTGAGTTGCCTCGCAGATAGGCTTCAACCTACTCGTAAAGGAACCTATGCTAAGCAACGGCTGGGTGCTTGAGGACAACAATTCCTCTCGATGACATGATTCACCCAACACACGAGGGAATACTGATGCATTTTCCTTTGTAATGTTAGTCGAGGTAAAGATTTAATCATGTCCTTCCTCCCTCGTACACACCGTTCAACATGATATTTTCTCTCCATGTTGTTCATTACATAAGGACAGCCATTCCTGCCTTTAACAAACACCATTTAGGGAGACCAAACACACTCCTCCTCCCTGGTGAGTGAAGAACATTGAACAAACTTAACATCTCCCAACAAACCTGGTCCTCCCAACACGATAATACAAGACCTTCAATGGGTCACCACCTCGGAGCCAACCAACAAGAGGCAGGCAATGTACAGTAATTCCTCCTTGCTCAGCCTGATATAACTCTACTTAATTTGGTGTGTGTGCCCCGCATGGTCCCCGCGGGTCACCTCCAAGCACCACCACACCAGTGACAGCTTGGTTCAAAGGTTACTAAGGGCTGGTAATGGAAGCCCTCTCTTAAGCTGACGGCATACACACATACATATGCACACATACATACTCACATACACACGTACATGTGACTTTCATAAATACGTTATTCATTCATGATGCCTTAGTGGGACTGAATACAACTTGAACAAATCTGACCAAGTTTAACCACACTTTTAAAGCTTGGTAATAACAATGAATAAATGAATGAGTGAATTGAAGTAACAGTGAGGATCAAGTGCATTTTACACTTTTTGTAAACAGTGTATGAAGATGAAGTTTTGGAATTATTCACAATATCGTAGTGTTTTTGATTTGATAATATGATAACAAACAATGATAACAAACAATGTCATCATATTTTTCTTTATAACTGTGTAAACAAAATGAACGCTGGGCTAAGATGAGTGTTTAGGCTTTTAGTAGAAGTAAACAGTATCTGATCTCATATATCTTGTAATTAAACAGTTAGATTTGCATAATTTCAGTGTGTTCCTTCCAGTAGCACCAGAAAACACACACACACACACACACACACCACCACCACCACTGTAGTCACCGTTCTTTTGCCTTGAAGTAACGTACGTCTATGTAACATGACACTTCACAACAGCACAGTTTACAGTATTCATGAGCACACAGTTATCACAGTCGGATCTCGTAATATACAGAGCTTGTTTAGGGTTGCTGAGTCCCTTCGCTTATCATAGTAATCAGCGGCAGCGTGAACGGGTTAATTATTGCCAGAAAGTCACCTCTCTTGCCAACGGTGAACAGAAAACGTGATGTAACCCTATTAGTATATACAAAGATAACAACATGGTAACGGGATACTCTTTTATAACTAACAGCCGAGTGTATATTTCTAACATCCCGTCTTGTAAGTTCAAGTGAGTTTCATGGATAGAAATAACAAAACAGCATCTAGAGAGGTAACCTTCTGGCGTGTTCAAACATTAAACTCCTTTCATCATAACAAACAAACAAACAACACAACTCAACACAACCATCGCAACCTTAGAATTTAACCACAACCAGCACCTGTTCTTACCCTCTCCCCTTCAACCACACAAAGAATACAGTAACGAACACACACACACCCACACACACACACCCACACACACACACACACGCACACACACACAGGATGGATGTGGATGGTGACGAGCTGAATGAAATTTGAAACCACCTGACCTTGGTATAGCTAATCACCACTACGAGAATCTAGAATGGAAGCAGTGCAGCCTCTTCTGTTGTACACGGCGAGGCGCTACGGAGCTCCTGGGTGACTGTTCGTTCCAGCAAGCCAAGTGAAGCCATGCAGAGCCTCCCCGTCCCACCGCGGCACAACATACACTACTGCCGCTCCTACGATTCTTATCCGCTATCCGCCGCTCTCCTTCTCCTCCTTTTCGCTTCCTATCCACTACCAGCTGGTCTACTGGCTTCTCTCCGTGTGATATGTAAGCTTATGTTAACTACCTAACTACCTAACTATGTCAAGAAGGAAGTGAGACTGGCAACAGGCGGATACATTGATATGCATAGATCTTTTACGGTTGAAATGTTCTCTTAATTCGCTTCATTAGTCTTGCACTCTTGGATATATTATTTGATTGACTTTATTTTCCATTAGTGAAGATGTCGACATCCTCTTCATTGTGCGTGTTGATGCATCGTACTCACAGCCAATAGTTGACGTACTTTATAATAGTGTAATATTATCTTTTTCCAATAAATACGCTGGAAAGGTAACAATATCCAATGTTATTATACACAATAAAACGACATGATCATCAGCTCGGTGCACAGTCTGTCACACGTTAAGACTACAGTGATATTTGCTACGCCTCCCAGCGGGCAGCACTGGTAGGCAAAGCTTGAGCGAGCCTCGTGCGGGACAGGCTAATCCTCGTCACTAATAAACAAGTCTTTCTGGCGACTCTCGACTACCAAGCGACTCGTGCGGATGGATGAACGGTGACCGCCTCACACCCGCCTTCCTGTGTCTAGGTAACGTTACTCTAGTTATTGCTCGACGCTTAGGTCTATGTTGCTCTGAGTACGAGGTGCGCCTAGTGGTCTGCGCTAACACTGTCCTAAAGATGGCGCTTCAGGCCGAGACTAAGGACGCCTTCCAAGTTCCGCCTCAGAATGGAGACTGAAAATACTTCCGCTCAAACATAACCAAGTAAGGACAGAGACGTCACGGCATGAACGGCACATTGGCATCTAGTGTATCATTCAAACTCTACCTGAGAATTTTGCATCTGGCCTTCAAGAATAATAACGCGGAACACAACACGAACCGAAGATAATACTAACACTGGACACCACCCAACATGGCGCCGAGCCGCTGTGCAAACTCACGGCTCATACTGAAACAACGTGAAATCCGGCTCATACATGTCATACAGCTTTTTGCTCATGTCTGGAGGGAGTGAGGACAGGTATTCATCCACGAGGGAGGCCGTACTGGAGGTCACAATGGGAGGGAAGTGAAGGTCAGGTCGAGCACCAATCTTCCTCAATATAAACTCTGCGTCCTCCTCCAGGGTCTCGTATTTACCAATATTATCGTACCTGATGGTGCACGGGTGGCAGAGGTCGAAGTACGGTGCCCAGTGTTCATTGAGACTCTGCTGACTGCCTGTGTAGCTCCTCTGAATCAAGTAATACACAAACTCAGCGAACGTTAGCCCTTTGTGAGACTTGGAGACGTTGATGAAAGGGCCTACACCTCGCCGTACTTTTAATATGGTAGCCCCGAACCTGCGTCTGAAGTCCGTGGCGGAGGAGGAGTTGCTGGCGAGCTTGTTCCTGTAGGCGGAGACGAGGCGCTCCATCGGGTGGCGGACGAAGAGGAATTTGGTGTAAGTGCGGAGCTTGTAACTCAGCAGCGAGGTCTGGCGGGGAGGAAAGGATGAAATGACCTCAATGTGACGTGCTACTCATTGATTCTTGTTACTGATTGTTACAAGGAAATGATGGAGTAATATAAACAGTACTAATAGTAAGAATAAGAAAAAGAGAAGATTAAAAAAGAAAATACTAATAATAATGAGAAGGGAAACAAAAATTAAGAACAAGAAAATGTAGGCTATGTTTTTTTTTTTAGTTCATTTGAGTTTCCTGAATGAAATTGATTTATCTATTCAAATACTCTCTGCACTGTACTTACGTTGTCCCCAAAAACTCAATATAAAACCAGTAAGTTTGAAACAAAGTACAATCATTTCCCAAAACTGTGAATAACAAAATCAAAATCAATTCTCATAAAAAGAAAAACGATACGAAATACCAAGAAAAAACATCAAGAAAAATACAAAAACGAGAGAGAGAGAGAGAGAGAGAGAGAGAGAGAGAGAGAGAGAGAGAGAGAGAGAGAGAGAGAGAGAGAGAGAGAGAGAGAGAGAGAGAGAATAAGAGAAGTGACAATCCATACATCACGCACAGACAGACCTTCACCAGCATTGATTATCGTATTCAGGGGTGACTAAAAAAAAAAAAAAGAATATAGAAAACGCGAGTCGGGGCTTCACCTTGTACTTGGCGGAGGAGAGGCGGGTCAAGGCGCCTTCCTCGTGGGGGATGTGGGAGCTGATGTTGAGTGGCTCGGTCTCGTTGGTCCGTCCAGAGAGAATCATCATTAATCGCTTCCAGTTTGTGCACGCAACCTGTAGGAGACGTGTAAGTTAGTGTGTGTGTGTGTGTGCGTGTGGGTGTGTGTGTTAGCACGGAATATATAAAAGTAGAATTGTATTGGATTGTTCAGTAAAGAATTCCTATAAAAGAGATAAAAAGAGAGGGAGAGAGAGAGAGAAACTGACGAACAGAAATAAAAACGATACATACACATATTTCATCTCATTTTTACGTACACACAAACACACACACACACTATACCTTCGGAACATAGCAATAGATGGCGCGGTGACGGTCATCCACTAACAGGTTGTAGAGGTACTTCCGAAACAACAGAAGCTTCGAAAACGACTTTACTCGAAACCCGCGAACCTGTAAACAAGCCAGTCGCAGCGCCGCCAGCCTGCTCCTCTGTACCTCCGCCCATCCCACCCACCAGGGGTCGTCTGGCAGGTCGTAGGAGGTGACGCCGAGGCCTGAAGGGTCGTTCTCGCCTCGGTTGCAAGAAGGACACGACCCGATGTCAGACCAAATACCTAAAGGAAGGATTCAGTGTTGTTTTTTTAGGGTAAGTTTTTGTGTTGATTAGTGTTTGTTTTGG